>CAJNIZ010036558.1:18034-67691 GCA_905231905.1 Symbiodinium pilosum | reverse complement strand
GCCATGTGCTGGGAATGAACAAACGCAAAGAATATGATTTACCCCACCGAGTGAAAAGAAGACGTTCGAGATTGAATGGATTTTGATTGAGGAAGAAATATTCTGATATTGATTTGGTTATCGATTGCGAATTTGATTACATATGTCACGGTCCAATGACAATAAAACAACTAAAGGAGCTTACCTCAGTCAAAGAGCACCATGCAAGCCTCCTGATGCTTATCGACCCCTCGTTTTGGGAAGCGGTGTTGCTAGACGCCATGCAACACTTCCAGAACACGGGGGTCGGTTGGCGCATGTTTACACAATAGGCGAAGGGTATGAACAGCGCATCGACAGATTGTATGTGCACCTCCCGCCCATCGCGGGCTTAGTCCTCCTGCGTAGCCTACTAAGTGAGCAGCAAAAAGCAAATGATCTGTGGCAGGCGCAAGCTTCCCAGCTAAAGTGGAAGCCCACGTGCATGGCGAAATCCCTCCCAGGGTTGGCAGGCAAGATGCGAGTGATTCATACTTTGCCCCCTCAATTGGAGAGGGCAACGATGGAAGCGATCTACAACTCGCTGCACGTGAATCATGTCTGGATCACCAAATTCGTCAAATTGCCCAAGGACACTGTGGGGTCCTTCATCATGACATTCCACACCGATGCGGTCGCGGATCTGCTCGGGGTGGAAGAAGCTAATCCAAGTGGAGAACCCGAGCTTGAAGAGGACCTTGCTGGAATACCAGGCAGTCAGGTGGAGGTATCCCAAGCCGTCGAGTTGTCTTCCCAGTGGGTCGGCAGGACCCTCAACAGAGCAGGATCAGGCGCCAAGTCAAACAGGGACGGAAGGCAGCGCAAGTCAGGCAAGCAGAAGAGGCAAGCGTAAAAAGAAGGAGCAAGGGCAGGGCCATCAGCATACGACCGTGCCCTCGTCGTTTTACCTGCCCTGTCGTGAGCTAGTACATAGGGCGGCGCTAGCCTTGAAAACATGTGAGGCCCTCTTCAGCATCTATAAAATCCCTAAGGAATGTGAGCCGTCTGTGCTTGCTCCCCCTCACCTCCCGGCTCTCCAGCCGTTTGCGCCAGCTCTTGAGTTTGCGAGGCACAAGTTCAGCTACTATCAAGAAGATAAGCGCCTTCAATCTGTCAAGGACCTACAAGCGCTAACCCAGAAAGGGCTGACGGTCTTTGAAAAGCTGAGGAGCTGTTATTCAATGGCGCTAGGCTACGACGAGCCTCCGCAGGATGTTCGTAGGCAACAGCACTATGAAAGGGGGTCCTACAACTCCCGCCGCTCGACAAAGCCGGGGGAAACGGAGTCATTGGGAGATTTTCTTGGTGCATAGGATGCATAGGTATTGGAGTTTCCAACCCAGCGTACCCCCGCCTCCCAACCCAATGCGTTTTGAGCATAGTCCACAAAACACCTTTGGTCTCGAGGTGTGCGAAATGTGCGATTGGAATGCGGAGCTGCGTATCCAAAGGGATGATTGGGCGGACAAAATCCTCTTGGAGCTGCTGGCCCAAGACTTCTCCCCGGCTCTGTCTACAGAGGGATGGATGATGCAGTCCTCAAGCGCCATGACAGCAGTGCCTGCACAAGTACACCAAGCCAAGTGGATCTCCCTTCACTTTTCCAAAACACAACGACAAAAGCTGAGTTGGTTACCTGGCTGGAACCATGGCCTCCCGGAACATGGTCTTGCGCTGCGTAGCGGCAAGGACGTACCCATAGCGATCAAAATGCTAGGGCCTTTGGTGGTAGGAATAGGAGGTGCGGTATTTCTCCATGTCCCGCAGCTAAGCCTGTGTGATGCCTTGGTACACACCTATGGTTGCAAAGGGGTATTTCCCGGCCCGGTGCGAATCTACCTTGCCCCGCCTCTTAAGCCAAACTACTGGGAGGCTGCTCCACGGGAGCTCCAATATGTGGAGATCCCACCGTCAGGCACTACCCTAAAGCAATTAAGAGAACTGGAAAAAACAGGTGGGGCAGCCGCTCTAGTCACAGGGCCGTATGCGCCGCACCCCTGTAGACTCTTGGCGGAGAACCTCTTCCCTGTCGAACTGATCCATATGGACGGTCAAGCAATGCAGCATCTCCAAGTGATGTATCTTGCTAAGAACAGCCATCTCGGGAAAAGACCGCCCGAGGTCGATCGACGAGCTGAATTGCATGGAGAGCCGCAAAGCGAAGTGCAGATGGAAGATCACGAGGAAAAAGGCGTTAGAGGATGGGCCTCGAGCCCGTATGTTGGGCTTTTCCAGAATCGAGAGCGCCAGCTAGGAGCGACAGATGCTGAATGGCAGGCTGACCGTATAGATCCTATGCCGGCCGTGAAGCGCTCCAGGAATGCACCTAATCCTAAGAGAGGGGCCAGAAGCGGGATTAGCGCAGATGCAGCGCGGGTGCCGCGTGAGGTTGAGATCCCGGAAGAAGGATGGACGGTAGCCAACTGCCCGCCCTTTATGATATACAACAAGAATCATCTGTCCAGAGACTGCGCTGCAGGGATAGTCACCAACGGGGTGGGCGTCATCCCCGGAGTTTACCTTCTTGACAGGACGTTAATTTCGGTCACAAGGTCTGAAGGGAGCCAGGTGCAGCTTTACTGGCCGTTCCACATCAATGAGACCTGCCAGTCAGTTCTGGTCTCTCCAACAGCCTTTGGGGCAACCTCCCCCTCAGACCCTAAGGACCTTAAGTCCCGTGGCAACAGCCCCTGCATGTGTCGTGGGCAGCTGAGCTCACGCAAAAATTACTCGCCTGCGAGCAATACCGCGGGAAAGGCTCCTCTCTTACCGTTGTAACTGCCAAGGGCCGACTATGCCCGCTGCCAGAACAACTCGAGCATGATGAGTTGTACCTCGCATTGCAGGAAGTCCATGCTGGTCGAGAGGATTTTCCGCTCCTTATCACCGTCGATAAGAGACCGTCGCAGTCACGCCTTCCGAGCCCGGATATCCTCAGAGCACCGTTCAAACGTCGTGGAGATATCTGTAACCTCCACCGTTTAATAATGAGCCATCGGGCAGAACTATGCACTGCTCCAAGAGATGCTCAAAGAGACGTTCAAAGGGAGGCGACATCCTCCCAGTAAGTTGCGCGCACGCCCCTGCCAAGTCCTGCCAACTGGGGAGATGAACGGTATGGGGCCGCGGGCCCCTACCCTCACCCCCTTTAAGTAGCGTGCAATTCCAGGCGGTGGAGACGCTGGGAAACCTGACTCCCACGTCTGATGGCAAGTAGCAGGTTAGCTTGCAATTCCGGGTTATGGAGACGCTGGGAAACCTGAGTCCCATGCCCGATGACGTAGTGCGAAACAAGTTTGAGAAATTGGGGAAACGTCTATAAGATATGTAACCTATGTTTTCCTTATTTCTTTTACTTGGTTCGGCAGCGAAAGTTTCACCAAAGCCGCAACACATTGCAATCTTAGGTGCTTTGGCGCATAGTATCGGTCTTTGATGTAGTATAAGTGTCAAACTTTTATTATGTTGATTCTTTAGGTTTCTTCCGACTATTGGAATCGAATTGCGTTTATGCTTGTTAGTTCTGCTGTCGTACAACTGTTTTATTGCAATGTTATTGCAAGGATATTCGTTGCGCCAACGGCAGGAAAGCTAAACTACGCATGGCGCTCACACAAGCTGATTGCTGGAGATTAGTTGGCCTGCCAGAGACACGAGTTAACAAATGGACATTACTGTTGTTGTCTCCATTGGCCTAATTAGTGTCTTGTGCTTTCTTTAACATCTGTGTCTTACTGGCGACTGACTCCGGAATTAAGAGTAGCGCCCACGCGGACAAAAAAACGGCTGTAAATCCGCAAAATGTTTTTGTTCCAGACTGCATTAGGATATATATGCATATATATAAGTATGTATTCCTATGTTTGGGCACACGGGGAAAGCATAGTCTCTCTTCGTTTCAGGGTTTTTGTCCACCACCAACAAACTCTTCCAGTAGCGAAGGACTAAGCTTACTTCCGCCAAATGGTGGAGAATCGCAAAACTCGCTTTGGCCCAAAAGATGGGTATTAGCGGGCACCCGTGTTTTCTCCGGTTTTGGTCCAAACTGGGGCCTCGGCAGAGATTTTTCACCAGCGTGAGTGCTGTGAATTGCTTGGCTGCACCTAAAAGCATCCGTGCTGACCGCAAGACCGTGGTCAGCGTTATGGCCATCGGTTGTGGCAAGAGTTGGTCTCGCCCTTAAAGCCCGGCTAAAGCCGCTTTCGTCGGCAATCAAAAAGGCAGATTTCTGAGCTGCACTACTGTGCTCAGTTGCTATGCCGTCTGCCTCGGCCCCGCATTGCACTCAGCATTTGTGCAGCGGGAGGAACGCTGAATCTTTGCGTCTGTACAAATTTTGATCGGGTTGTAGGTATTGAGACTAGAATGAGAATTGCCTCTGTAAAGACTAGGGATACTCTGAACGCTAATGATGACGTGCAGCCGCTTGGCTGGGGTACACGAAGGCTGCAACTCCCGAGGTGCAATTAGAGCAAACTGTGCAGAGTAGTCTCAATAAGATTTCTTGCAGCAGTGAAGGTGGCCTGTGATGAGCTAGGGAACATTCTGCAGTGAGGGGATGCGGCTGTGACAGTCTTTTCGTCTACTCAGCAATTGTGATATTCATATGGAGACCCAATGCTGTTCGCCATTGCGGAACAAGATAATGGAAAAAGAAAACAAGCACGCAAAACGAGAGTTGTTTTTCTGGCTGATCCTTGAAAAGTGGAGGAGCGGAACGGACATTTATTTGGAGGGGTTGGAGTCAAGTGTGTTGGGACCGTTTGGAAGCAAAGAAGAAACAATGATTAACTTTCCCAATTCAGCTTATGTAATTTCATGTCAAAACTCATGGCTGGAAGTCACCTCTTTAGTTCAAGAACGTGTGCCATTTGGATTTGGTGGTTTTCGACGGCGTGCTGGAATTGACGTACGCTATATGGTCAGGTAGTAAGGTCTCGATTGTGCAAGAGTAATTCGACAGATGTCACCTGGTCTGTATGGCTCGACAGAAGAGGAGCAAGGTCATGAGGTAGTGAGCGGGTGCGAAACCATGATGGATGATGGCAGCCATGGTGCTGGGGCCAAGCAGGCACAGGGTTGCAATTGCCGGTGGTTAATTTTGGTTGTTTGTGACCTTTTTGCTGTGCACCACACGTGGTTGTTGTTGCCTATGGTTGTCATTGATGTTGTCGTGGTAGACTTTTTGAAGATACTGGGAGTGACCAGAAGGATGCTCTAGTCCAATTACATTACATACCGCATGCATTGTGCTTGTATACCCCCAAGCACGTCGGACCAGCATGCACCTGCCAAGACCTTCACCAAACGTCACTTCCAGGTTCGTCCTGCCCACATCATAAACAACAAATTAGGCAAAGAAAAGCGTAGTGAATCAGTGAGCCTCGGAAATTCCACTTCAGCCAGTTTGACTCGAGGAGCTTGGTGCACTTGAAGCAAGGGGCCTTTTCGTCCATTTTTCTTGCCAAGCTTTTCCTTTGCTCATTCAGGGCGTAGACTTTTCCCGCACCTCCGAACGAGCTGAGTAAATACAACAAGCCTCAAGTTTCTTAAGTTCTGTGCCCTTAATCTTACACTCTGAATTCTGAATCCCCAAGCCCAAAGCCTCGCATCCCGGAACAAGGTCTCCGATTGAGAGATGCAACTCTTGCGGCAAAGCCCAGCCAGTTTTGACCTTACGGCCTGCTGCTCGTGCGGGAAAAGAGAGAATAGTTTTCTTTCACGACTTGTTTGCCGCTGGATCTTTTTGCAAGGCCAATTTCCGCATGAAATGATTTACTCCGCTTACAGAAGCAGCGTATCGGTGGCAGAGTAATGCTCACTATGCGAAGGAGCAGCTTTCAAGCGTACAAATCCTAACACGACATGAAGTATTCAACAGACTTGATGTAGAATTTCGGACATGCATTTTCATCCGTCCTCGTAGAACCTGAGAAACATGTCTCAACATCTCAAAGCAAGGTAACCCTATACACCACGGCTGAGGATCAGCAGAAAGTTGCTCACACTGTGTGAATACCGGCATGCAATTTCAGGGTTCGATTTCAGTGTTTGACATTGAGGGTTTTGTCTCATACGGACTCTGGCAGCTGTCATGTGTAAACCTCTGATTGTACTTGCCTTTGCTTTGTGTGACCCGCGCATCTGCAAGACATATGCTAGCTAGATGGCTTGGAGGAAGTGGTGTTTGCAGGAGTCTTGTCAACAACAGCTGTTGCTGTTTGAATCCGTCCTTGATTTTACATTCATCTGTGTGCAGCGTTATACGCGTTCAAGGATGAGAACTACCTGTGCATGGGCGCCTCACGGGATGTAGACGACCCAAGACGTGATGCAAAGAATGGATGAAGCCATCGACGCATGTAACAATCTAGTCCCACATGGGAAGGGGAATCTATCGGGAAAGCTCATGCTGGTGTTCAGTGAGGTCACCACCAATTAGAACCAATGTGCACAGACTTGAGCAGATGCCGGCCATGGTGTGCATTACTTGCTGCCTGCTATGGCAACTTCTGGCGCCTTGGCACAGTTTTTCCGGCTGACCTATGCACGTGCACCATCATTGGGCAGGGGGATCTAAGACATCCCGACTGTGTGACGCGAAGCATGGCACACTGGTTTGTGGTAATAGCTACGGTGCGTTTGTTGAAGGAACTTAGCAAAAGGCGGCATTTGCACACACACACACACAACATGTGTCGATTGGCACTGTTAGAATCAACATAGGGAGGTCAGGCAAAAGGCTTAGGCTTAGGATGGTGCCTCTCGAGGTTCAATTCTGGACGCCGGCTTTCCGCATGTGTTTTGATTGTCTGAAAACCTCATCACAGCATCAAAGGCTTCGGCCGCCTGGCTGAGCGCCTGGCCACCGTAGCTGCCCGGTTGGGTGGCTCCGAGCTGGGAGCCGAACTCCGGGAGATCGTCGTGGAGCTGAGGCTTCTCTGCGGCTTCTCTGCGGCTTCTCTGAGTTTCTGGGTGAACGCATGTCATCATGTCGTCTGAGATTTTCAGGCGCGAGGTGGAAGCACACGCCTTGGGCACAACAGCAGACTTGCTTGCGGCAGTGGGCCGCGCCAGGGAAGAGCGGGAGGCCTGTGAAAGTGTGGGAATTTGCGTTGGCAAGCGTTTCGATTCGACCGATCAACTGCAGGAACTGCGGCTGGCGCTCGCGCAGCAGGCGGCCCTGGCAGCAGAGCGCGAGCTTGAGCTGCGCCTTTCTGGCATGGCAGCTTCTTTGGACTGGGGTTGGTTTGGACTCACTGGTGGTTCAGGGCAGTGTGGGGAGTGGATCCTTCGAGCAATCCCTTTGCAATCCCCCACAATAGTCCCTGTATTCGCTTCCCCACTTTCTCTTAAGCCCTAGTAAGTTGAAGGTTGCTATTGGCTCGCCCCTGAGGCGTTTGGAGCTGGAGCAGCTCCAGGAACAGCTTGCGCAGAAGGTGGCCGAGGATTTCCGGCCTACAGATTTGTTCCCACTTTCTCGAGCTGCTGCTACTACTCCTGTTATTGCTGCTGCTAACGGTGTTTATCGCAATGGCTACCAGCACTACAAGCCTTGTTACTACTGCTTCGAGAAGACTTTCAGGAATCGAGGCCAGAGCTTCAGGCGGACGTGCAAGCCCAGATTGACGAGGCAAGCTGTAGCCGGGCAACAGATTAGAAAACAAGAGCATTAATTGTGATAATGATCGTGCTAGTTGTCATGGTGCTAGTAGCCTTTCCGCTGCTTGCGAAAAGCTGCAGGACTTCCAGGCATCCTGCTCTCGTGTGTAAGTATTCCCCTGCCAGACTTACAGAGTGAGTGATCGTACGGTCGGAAGCAATGCAGAAGATCGTGAACTGTCGCGGTTGTCTGTCCCTGTGGCAAGCTTGACACAGCATGGCATGTGTTTGGTAACACGGCAAACATCTGCTGCTTGAAGCTTCTGAGTGCTTGTGGCTCCGTTGAAAAATCGATGTAGGGAATTACGCAGAAACTATCATGAGCGCTTAAACAGTTCTCGTATTCCAGGATTTCATTCGTGCGAGCGACAGATGTTCTACGCAACTTGGGGACACCCAACTAATAGAAAGCGGTGGCAGTTCTGAAGGCGCTGCAGTTCGCATTGGAGGAGGAGGCGAAGATTGCCAGAATGGCACGGGCGCACCTGCTTGAGGCAAACAAATCGTTGAGGCTGGCCCCAAAAGCTTTTGAAGCCAACACGAGGGTTTTTGGAATCTGCCCGATCACTCATCATTATCATTACTATTGCTGTCACTCTTACCCCTACTATTACCATTACTACGACCATTCTACTTATTATTCTTTCTTCTGCAACAAGAACTAAACTCCAAATTCAGGACCGCATGGCACTCGTAAAGGTAACGAGAACTTATCTTACGTTTTTATTCCACCCTACTACTGTCTACTGTGACCTTGGTGTCAGCATGGCCCTGGAAGCCGAACGGCGGCGCGGCCGGGCGGCGCGGGCCGAGGAGCGCAGCAAACATTGCGTGACTCCTGTTATGAGCGTTTCTCAAAAGGGGTCCCTCAAGGACCATGGGGATATCTACGAAATTATGGAGGTCAGCTTGTAGTCCCTTAACGGGGCCATACGGGGCCCATGAGGGTTTAGGGGTCTACAACATGGGCTAGGTAGCGGAAATTCAACTTATCGCCCAATGATGGAGAATCAAATGGAAAGAATATCGGAAACACCATGGAAACTGGGAGTGTATTTGTGACCAGGTGACATCCTGCAGGTTCGGATGACTACTGATTTGGATAGTGTTTCAGAACATGCCTACCTTGCTCTGTGAAGTAAGCTGAAGCTCACAGGCGGAAGCGCTTCGAACACTCCAGGCTTGCCAAGACGTCTTGGGTCGCCTGGTTGCCAGATTCGGCGTTGCTTTTGAGGAACTTCAATCAAGCTACCAGTACGAGGAAATTACATATTCCCTGCACGCCCATATTCTTAGGATTCTACCTGATTTTGATTGGGATTTGCAACAAGCAGCTGTTAGTGTCTTCTGCCTTTTGCGCCCTTCGCAAGCTGAGGTGAGATGGTGACTGGTTCGGGCCCAAAACATGAAATAGGGATGTTGTGATGGTAATGCAGGCTTTGCACCGTGTCTCATTGTCAGCTGCTCAACAGCTGAAATATTCATAACAGTATCATAATGCAGACACTGTTATTATTATTGCGAATACTATTCGCATTACTATTGTTATTATTGTAGTTACTTTCGCTACTCTTTCATTGCTAGTATCATGACTGCAAAGCTTCCAAGGCACCCCAAGCCCTCCATCCGAGCCATCCGGCTGCGAGGCCTTGTACTGATGGGAGTGAAAGTTCCCAGAGTTAGGAAACCCTAAACCCTAAACCTACATCCCAAGGCGTTCTTCTTATGGGAATGGGAGTTAAGGTGATTAAGGATCATAGGATATTGCGGTCCTATAGCGGGGCGTGGCACCCCTGAGAATTTGGGCTTTTGCCAAGATAGGGCTCACTGCAGATTGTATGCATTCCTTGATGGACTGGCTTGAAGCAGGCCACACCGCCAGGAGAAGCCTATGTCAGTGCTAACGAGGAGCCGTACAAAATTTTGGCGCTGCAATGCTTGTACTTGTAGCTGCTTGAAACACATTCTGATTGAACAGGGGAATAGCCTGAAACCAGAGGAAGATGGCATGCTGCCGCCGACCAACGGCGAAGTCTCGACCGAGGTTGGGTATCGATACGGAAGTTTCAAATAGGGTGCCCTACTTGCCTGTCCCCAGAATCAGGACTATCGTTTAAGGGGACAAGTATCATGGAAACTTCCCGAAAACACACAAGAGCATAGCATTGTTCGCAATCCTCGAGAGACACACGAGATTACTTCTTGCAAGGGCCGAGCCCTTCCTGACCTGTCAAGTGCTTGCAATATCTTTGCGTGTCTTTCCGTTCACAGGAGAGCCGCCGCTCGGCCCGGCCTTCTCGGGACACTTCTCAGGCAGCGATTCGTACAGTAACTATTTTTTAATACTTTCCTCTAAGGTTTCTTAATCTCCCCTCTCTGGCACAGGCCGCTGTGCGCAAGTGCCTTGTTTGCAGAAAGCCCGTGGCCGGAAAAGGAGGATAGACTACTTGCCGATATTTGCCGATGCTTGCCGGCTGTGTCGGGCTCACCCTCAAGGCTAGGACAAGGCCTGCTTGGAATGGCTGAGGTACAGCTTTGCGGAGCGTGACTTCGGCGCCGCGATGCCTTCAGATGTGCAAAAAACTTGCCACGGCTGCACCGTTTTGTCCCGCAATGTGTGGTAAGACTCAGGGTTACACGTGGACAGAATGAAGACCCTCGACGCATTCGGCTGGTGCATTTGGCTCATGAGTTATTCCAGCTGTTACACATGTTTCCCCCAAACTTCAGTGGGAGAATCCTCAATGACACGTTGGCAGGGCAGAGACTTGCAGGCACGGCAGAAGATTCTATCAGCCTACTCCCTAACGTCACACATACGAGTTATCGAGAATCACTGTTACAATGCCCAAGGCTTTGAGGCCTGAGCCCATGTTGGACACTGGAACCCGGTTCAGAGTGCTTCGCGGCAAAAGCAAGGCAAGGTGCACATGCAGGATGAAGACAGAAAGACTGTAGAACAAGCGGGCTCCATGGCTGATTACGCGTTTGAACCTTCCTTGAGTTGGGATTTCAGGCAAAAGTGGCCAACAAGCCGTCTGGAAGGCACAGCTTTGGTTATGGTCAGAGCATACCAGAGTCTCAGAGGGTGCTGTCTGCTTGACAGGGTCATTGATGTGCAAGATTGGATGGGCCGGATGGCGGACCTCCCGCGCATCATGAGTGCCTTGGCGTTGCGCAGGGCCGTGCTGCATGTAGCAAGAGGTTTTGTGATCCAGATCTTTGCAAAGCCTTGCAAGGTGTGACGCAAGCCATTTTCTTGCAGTTGGCCCGGAAGCTCAGAGCACGTACACGAAACCTTGCCACAGCACGCTCTTCTGGAGACGCAAAGCATGTTTAAGTGGTGCCAGCAGAAAGGAAAAAAAAAGAAGCCCTGCTTGCATCACAATGCAAGTATGGGTAAACCTCTTCGACTGGAGTGGGTTCCGCACTTGCTGCCCAGGAGACACCCTGCCACGAGGCACTGCTGCGAGTGGCCCTTGAGCTGGCCCTGGATTCAGAGGCTGGGTTTGACTTCGGTTTCAGGGTTTAGGGGTTCGGGCTTCAGGTCCTTGATCTGTCCGTGAGGCGAGGCGCAGTTTTGCTTGGACGGCCTCCTGGTACTACGATGATGCAAAGCGTTCCTTGGCTTTGCAATTCATGTCTTTCAGGCTTGAGCAAATGTCCGGCTTTTGTCAGGTGAATGGTTCCGCCACAAGGCAGGACCTGCTGTAAGAAACTTCCAAGGTTCTTGCTGTTGCTCGTATCGATGACCATCAGGTCAAGGAAAAGCTGCATCGGGTATTCCGCATGCTGGAGGTGCCACGCAGACGCTTTTTTTTCGCGTTTCTTTTGAGCTAAATATTCTCCTGAAAGCAGTTGCGGATCTTGTTCTCTCCGGATACACAGCTACAACGGTACTTCCTCTCGGAGTTCAGGGAATGTCAGGTGACTGCCCCTGTTGCCAGTGCGTTGACTGTATTACTATGTAAATTAATATGACTACCACACATTCATAGTGCCTCAAGCGCTCAGCAAAGTCCTGTCTGCCTAGCAGCTTGGGCAGTTTGAGCTCGCAGTAGTGTTGGCTCAGCTCAAAGCTCAGCCTTCGCCCCTAGTGCTTCGAGTTGGCTGGAGGCCGCGTGAGCGCATGCATTTGCTTGTTGCTGTGGCTGTTCCCGCAAAAGTACAGATATGCACAAAGGCGTTTGAAGTGCGTTCTCAGCCAAAAAGCCCTTTTCTGCATCCGTGCCACCCTGTCAGGCCAGCGTATTGAAGCCATGGGTTGTGCCAGCTCGACTGGCGCGCAGGAAGCCGAAGCAGAGGACTCAAAAAGGCATTTTGAAGGGCCTGGAAGCGCAGGCTTAGCGCACACAAAAAAGCTTCTGTATTGCTTGCTTGACGTGCTGAGGTTGTGCTTGCAAAGAGCAGCAAGAGCCCCAAGACAGCTTTTGATCTGCCTGTCAAGGCAGGACGCATCGTCTGCATGCACAACAGTCAAGGGCAAGTCAATCAGATGAAGCCACTGGCAGGAGGTGAAGCATTTCGAAGAAGATGATGTGGAGACACAAAGCGTCAGCACCAAGGCAGTCTTGCTTTTGTGGTCCATGCAGAAAGCGGAGGGCGCCTATGCTGGAGGCTTCAACGTTCACGTCAAGCACTCACAGTGCCGCCCTATCCGCCGGTTTCCCAGGTCAGCCGCGCTGGCGCCGCAGCCTCGCTAACTTCCTTTGACAGCTTGAGAATGAGCCCCAAAGCGGATCCTGGCAGGTTGCAGGTTGACTTATCCAATGAACGGAACTCAGGTGGAGCTGATGGACTTGGACTCCTCCTGGGATTTTGAGAAGACGCCGATTGCTGTGCCAGAAGCGTGGTTGCCGTTAATGAAGATCTGTGTGGATTATGAGAGGGTGGTGACTTGTCTATAGACGGCTTACTTGCGGCCTGCCCTTTGCCTGTGTGTTCAATTCTAAGGAGGGCCTGGTCGTCCGCCGCCCGCCCACGAGACGGCTGCATGAGAAGCATGTGCCGTGGCAGCTGCAAGTCGCTAAGTTCATCATTGCCGCTGCTGCTGCCACTAACTGTCAGCATGTTTTTGCAGAGCAAGCAGTTTGAAACCTTGCACCTCATCCTTTGAGAGGTGAAGAAGTTGAACAAGTTTCTGTCTGACGTGGAGCGTCGACCGCAGATCCTTGGGGAGATCGTCGGCAAAAGGCCTTGTTCGGATTTGGGTGAACTTATCTTCATGTCCTGCTTTGGGAGGCGACTTCCTTTTGGGGGGGAGCCCGGCGAGGGAGACCGAGGCTGCAAATCTGGGTCTGCTGTTCACCCGGCTGTTTCGTTTCTTTCAATGAACCCTTTTCATGTGCTCCAACAGCCCCACTGACCCGGCATGCGCTGGTCAGGGGATAACGTGGTCTTGTCCTTCTGAGCGGTTATCTTGCAACAAAGTGTGTCGCCGTTGGATCTCCTGGTTTCAGCCCTAATGTACATGCATTTTACTTAAACTAGAAGCACATGCCCACCTCCTCAAGCAGAGGTTTGAGTTATTTCCCTTCCGATACGCAGCACTGTCAGATTATATTCCGCAGCAGAAGAAGACGGGTGCGGAAACAGATCTGTGCGGCCAGAATCTCTTTGAATTAGCACAGAGGGCCAGTCAGGAAAACAACTAGGCCGACCACGTAATTCGCTACAGTCTGCTCGGATTACTGTCATAGAAAACACTACCTAGTACTTGGGAGATGTTGCCCGGAGATCCATCATGGATGCCTCTTGCCAGCCCCAGGCCAAAACGCTGCCGAGTCAAGTTTCGATTGACAATATCTAGGATTTTTTCCATTGATGAATCTCAGGAAGCTTTAAGTGAATTCCTGAGACTTGCCTAGATAAGACCATTGGACAGACGTTTGTTTACACAACGCTCTCAGTTTGAAACTTGCCTGGATGCCCTACTGTCTTCCCTTGGTGCAACGCCCGAGCGCTTGATTTGCAGTGTGCAATGCAAGTGCACGGATTCAGGATTAGTCATGAACCGTTTTGAGAAGCTGTAGTGTAGGCGCCTAGGTAATTTCAATAAGGTTTTGAGTACTTCATTTTACACATATAGGTTACAATGCAGAAATCTAGAAAAATCTTTGGGCTTCTACAGTATCTGAGCTCGACGTTGCCAACCAAGTGTGTAAGGACAGCGTGGTCAGTGCAGCGAGCGTGGGTAGGTAGGGTTGTACCGAGCAAGACCAACTCGTTTCTCCTTTTATCATTTCATTGAACATTTCGTTAGCTAGTCCCGCTGCAGTTCAAACTCAAGTCTGCCATGGCGATAGAGACGTGTGACACTGATGGTATTGCGCTGCTGTTTCTTTTAGGGGACATCCCCCAGAGTCTAGACTAGAAGGCTCTCTTGTACGTAATGCTGTGTGAAGAATGCACATTCCGTGTTGCCGTGCTGTCAGATGTGCATGGTCCATCAGTGAATCTACGACTCTTCAGTCAAGCGAACTGGGATGCTTGTAGCAGGACGGTTGAGTTTGAACAGCGCGAAGGCCTTCAACAGAAGGCATGTGCTTGAGTTTCAGGCTATGCATTTTTGATGCAGCTACATGTGGCACAAGGCAGGCAGTCAAAATCACAGCGTGCATAAGGCTTCCTGACCAGAGCAGAAACTCAGGCTGTAGGATGTCCAGTTGGACAGGTAAGACTTGAGATCCGCATGTTCAAGTGTTGGATCTGCTGGCATGGATTGCCATTGTCAATTCTATCCGCATAGATCTCCTTGCCCACCTGAGCTTATTCCTGCAAGTCCAGCTATGATTCGGACAATCAGCTACACTGCTGTACACTGCTGCCAAGGCCTGCCCGTAAGAAGCAGGCCGCTTAACCTGAGCAGCTGACTGCAATGTATAGCAATGCGTAGTCTCTGTGGCCTTTAGGTAGTATGGCAGGGACAAACAGAAAGTGCTCCCGTTCAACCTGTCCTTAGTGCAGCCTGCATGCACCGACAAGAATCTAAGTATAGTTAGACAAGAACCACGCATTGCTGCGGTCAATTTTCAGCATAGCGGCCAAACTGGTTTCGCATTTTAACGGCGTGTTTTCGTGTGCGCTCTTTCCCTCTTCTTCTGCTGTTGGGAAATGGAAATCCATGACATGCCAGAGGCAGTCACGGTTAGCGTTGCCACTTGCTGCGAGTTAGACTGGCTGTCAAGGCTGGTGTGATGTGTCAACATTCGTGTCAAAGCTGTGGAGTCCGCCGCAGGAAGAGCCTGTGCCAGGCAACCTCAACAGGTCGACATGCAGATGCTGTCAACATGGGATGTGCCCAGAGCTGCGACTGCTTTGGTTTCAAGTGCAAAGTGCAAACGATTCTGTTTTGAAATGCAAAAAGACTCTAAAGCAATTTGACTCTAAAGCTTTTCTACGGCACAGCCTTAGGGCAGGTCCCTTTCTCTCAGTCTCATCCGTTGGCAGGCCCAGGCCAGGGCCATCTTACTTACAGCTTAGCTTGTAGTATCTACGCCACGTAAAGGTAACCTTCTCAGTTGGAGAAGTCCGCAGTGGCCTAGCACGTGCCAGGTTAAAGACAACATTGGGACAAGGCACTTATTCAGGAAAACTGGCACAACAGCGCAGGCTTGATGCATTTCATAGAGATCAGTGATCCACGTGTCCACGGTTGCAAGAAGATCGAAACCGCCTACTGAAACGGATGTTCCCATGGCTCAAGGATTTCTGATTAGTCTTTAAGTCTTCCCTCCTGGATTAAGCCATGGGAAGCGTGGAGCGACCTGTCTCCGCTACCGGCTTGCATGTTTTGGGAAGGTTCATTCCCTTGCCTGCATTTGGGGCCCGAAAGCGGGATTCCGACTTGGAGAACCTGCATTCATGTCTGGAATTGAGCGGGCTGGATTGTGCGGCGCTGCCAGAGTTATATGCTTGTTTCTTCAACTAGCTTCAGCCAATTTCAGATAGTGCTGCCCGCACATGCTTCGTATCCTGGTGGTCTCACTCATATCAGAACATGGTACAGCTCCTTCTTAGACTGGTTTGTATCAAGGAGGGATTTGGCGTGCGCGGTAGCTGAACAAGGTAGTATTGCAGCAGGTGTTAGTTAATGTATGAAATCACTGACACCCACTTGCACAGTTGTGCCCAGCTTCTGGACGCTTGTTCAATCATTAGGCAATCCGTCGTGCTGCGTTCGTGCACTCGCCATTCCACCCGTGAAAAAGAAACAGCTAAGGTTGGCCCCAACTTGGGCGATCAGTGCATGAGAAAGCCTCCCGTACCGATCGCTGAGGTCCTCCACGGTCTTGACAGTGCTAAGTTCTGAGGTTTGAAAGCATTAGTCCAGGAGCAACCGCCGGCTCCTCCCAACTTCAGTCGCATGTCCTTCTTGAAGCCACCGATGCCGGATTTTCCGGAGGCCAGAGGCTAAGCGGGAATCCTCACATATCATGATCTGAAGTGCCACGCCTTTTATTCTTGCTGTTCGGTGTGTGCGTGAGGAGGCGCTGAGTGGGGAGATGGGCGGCGGCTACAACAAGCCGTCCCACCCGTTGATTGAGGATGAGGATGATTTTGAGGCTGTGAGCGTTATGCCTGCACCTGGCTTAAAGCGATTATGATGTCTTAGCTGGCATGTGACACCTACGACCTCTTCTTTGTTGAGAGGGAAAAAGGTTTCAAAAAGACCATGGGAGATCCATGTTTGGGGGCGTGAAAAGAGGACCCCCCCCCATTTTCAACTTTGTTCCGCTGCCTGCATGAGTCACGAGGTTAGATTGATGTTTCTTTTATAGATGGGAGGCCGTCAGTTGCCACCGGAACCAGGGAAAGGGCGGGAGGGGAAATGTATTGGGTTTCAGATCTCTGTTTTGTACGTACTGTCTGAAGTACTCTGCGACAGGCAATCATCACGTTCCCTGATGGTGACTTCGTGCGTGCAACTAGCACGAGCAAGGAGGCACCGTGGAAAACACATGTGTCGGCTGCCGTCACAAGTCGATTCTACTCCATGAGCTACCCCTGAAGCCTGAAGCTGGCCTCACGCGTAGCAAAATGCAGCGACCCCTGGATGCAGCTTGAAACCTGAAGCAACCCTGTGAGACTGCCTCGACGGTGGACACGGCCGCTGAGCTGCAAACTGTCCCCGTAGCAATAAGTCCGACCGCCCTTCCCTGCTTCCGCACCAACGCGCGGCTGGGCTCTGCAACTGAAGGAGATGTGCTCCGCTTGAATTTGCCTAGCTTTCTTCAGGTTATGAGCACCTGAAAAGATTCCTGAGAGAGGAGCCAGTTCCGAACATGCGTTTGCCTGCCCGAGTGTCATGCGCATTGCCGTTTTCGTGGGTCCGGAGCTTTCCCAACACTCCTGCACCCCTCTAACAGCAATAATCTGCCATACAAGGAGACAGTAATGTCTTCCAGATGCAGGAAACCGGAAGGATAGTTTATCTGTCCATGCTTTCCGCTACCAGTCCGAGAAGCAGGGGAAGAATTGCGGCGTCTACGCCAGCACTGCCCAATGATAGCAATGACCCGACATTTCCAATGACCCGACTTCGGTTTCCCCTCCAAACCGAGTCCACGCGGAACATGTTGTGTCAACCAACTGGATCGGAGAGTGCACCACAGTGCATGTCAGCTATGTGGAGAAGATTACGGGGGCGAAGCCCAAGAGCCAGAGCCCGCTTACATTTACTACTGTAGATAACGCTGACTGAAATAGGCCCCCCTAGGGTGAGATGAGGTGAACTCCTCCTGGGACAGTGCATCCTGGCGACGTGATTTGCCGCCAGGCCCTATGCAGAAGAGTCACTTCGACAGAAGTTCTCAATACCATGGGGGTGGTATGTCAATTTGCTTGTGAAAGCTCCTGCAGGGAAGCCTACCCCAGTCACAGTGTGCAAACTTTAGCATCGGCGCACCTGCATGCCGAGGATATAGTAAGATTTTTTTTTAACGGTGTGTTAGTAGACCGTGCAGGAACCATCATTCAACCAGATCGACGCCTTCATGAGCGTCACGCCTCTCGTTTGAAATGTTCAAATGTTCTGGGTTCGTTCCACTCCGGTGCCCAAAATACCAAAATACGGATAGCAGCAAAATGTCCACAGCTGTCGGAGCTTGGGGAAGGTGCGCAAGATGAACCGCTTCCTGCAGGCAGGAAGAGTAATACTAGGCAGACCACAACAAGATGAAGGAACAGTAAGTAGAGCACCATGTTGGGCTAATCGTATGCGCAGATGTGAGTTCACAGCAAACTTGTCAGAGTTGCCGTGGCTTCGCATCCTGCTTGATGCGTCACAGTTTGGCAACCTATGAGGATGTCGAGCTGGCACCGCGGACCTTCAGTGGCATTGTCCGCAGCAGGTCGGGGCAGCTCCATGCTATTTCATGGTCCAGGGTAACCTCAAGAGGAGGAAAGCTGTCAACTCGCGCTGAGGCGCCGTGCTGACTAAGCTGCACGGAGCGAGGCTGGCTGTCTATCTGTTTTTGTGCTGGAGCTCTTCTGTTAAAAGCTTCGATTCGCGAAATCACTTCCAGCAAATGTCTCCAAACGTTGTTGAACATGAGAGGTCGCTAGAGGCACGAGCCAAAAGAGCATGCAGCCTTGTGTGATGAGCTGTGGTTTCTAAATTTGGGCCAGTGGGCATTGACTGAGACAATCATTTCCGGTAAAGACGATTTGCGGCAGCGAAGTGCAGCAAACGCTTAGCCGCAGAAAAGAAGTTAAGATGTACATGCATGATGGAGTCTCATCCCTGGCTCTCGTAAAAGCAGCGTCAGGCCAGTGCCCACAGTCCGAGGTGTTTAAGTTAAATTTCAAGGAATTTGTTTCGACTCCTGAGGCTCTCGCGCATAAGCATAGGTCTCTTTCTCAACAGATATGGATGAAGACATGCAAAGGCTAGGCTAGTTAAGCAGTCCGCTTCCATCTTGCCGGGAGAGTCTCGTGTTTCAAAACCACGCCGCCGGCCCCCGTGCCACCGATCTGTACAGAATCTCGTCCAGCGGCATAGCTCGAGGTTCCAGGCAGAATGTCCTGGCCTCCAGCCATACCCTTAGAGTTTGTTTTCGCTCTGCGCAGTTCAATGGAGCTGGTAATCCGGCAGTGTGCAATTAATTCCCTCCCCTAGTATTAAAAGCCCCCATGTCCCTAGTACTAATTACATATTCCCAGTATATTCCCATTGCCGTATATCATATGAATATTAGGTGGAGGGGATTATGCGCGAGTGAATTTTCTCGGGCGGGGCCCAGGCCGGCTGACTTGCAGAAGCAAGAGAGCCAGGGCTGGGACCATGGTCCAGGGCGCTTGTCCCCAGCGCCGCCATTTATGGGGCCGTCTGCTGTGCATTGAGCGGTATGTATCGCGATTCCATGGACCAGCTTTGCGGATTGCAATGATTTCTGATGCACAGCGTGGCTTTTGCGTAGCTCTCTTTTTCTTTTTGAATAAGGGTCATTAAGCCTCTGCTTGCTGTCAGAGTTTGCTGATACTCAAGTCACCACTGAACTGAGCTATGCAAGAAATGATACCAAGGCAAAGCTAAGGTTTGAGAGGCTTTGGCGGTTCAGAGAGTAGACCCGACAGATTTGACTGGCAGCAGCCAGCGCCAGCTCGGATGGAGTTCTGGGCTGCCGCTGCTAAGCCAATGGCTGCCCCTGATCATCATACATGAGGAAACAGCAAGGAAGGATGCTTTCGACCAGTCGAGGTGATGCGCTATTTCCTCCAGCCAGCCAAGAAAATCGGGATTCAGACTTTAGATGGGTTTTGAGCATGAGCAGCTTTCTGCTCGAGTTGCGCTTAAGCTTCCTATACTTCGCGAGGTCCTCTTTTCACAGGAGCGGCCTGTGAATGGCTCGTGCCGGTGAGCGAGTGTGTTTAAATACCTGGCCTAGGAGCTTGCCCAGGCCGCGCTTGAGTGGTGCAAATTGTGTGCCCGGCAGACACGTACAACTGGGGGCAAGACCTTTCCCACCTTGGGGCAGGCTACCGTGTGTCTCCAAAACAAGCAGTGGAGAGTACAAGTGCTGCCATTGAGTACGAGCGTCTTGTTCATGTTGGTGTTGAGAACGCGGCTTGAAGCCTTCATGGCTCATACATGCCAGCTGCGCCTGTTTAAACCATGGGCTGCGCTGCGTCTGTGCGTGTCACGGGCTGACATTTTTTTTGTGCGAGATCGGGCATACATCGTTGTTGTTCAGCTGAGTCTGATGTCGGTTCTTTCCTGTTCCTCCTCGCTCAGGTTGATGAGAGGGCCGTGACAGCCGCCCAGCTGAATTGCATGAAGGGGCTTGGGGATGTGTGTGGGCATTGCAGGCGACGAGCCCTCCAAATCTGATTGAAGCATGCTTTGTGCACTCAGCAAAAGCGATAGGTCAGTGTAGAGCCCTTCACGCCTCAATGCTGTCAGCTTGGACATTGGCGGACTTGTTGCAAGGACTTTGATGGAATTGCACCAGAAGTGTCCAAGGCCAGATTGAACTTGACAGGTTCGCTGGTGACTGGCAGGACTGCCATGCGTCATGAGGGTTTCATTGGTTTCGGTTCTCGACATGAGCATGGATTTACAAGATGATGAAGTTCCTATATCATCCCCTGTTTAGAGTCTCCATACTCCGCTGTGTGGGCAGGTGCTGGAGGCTGCCGCGGACCGTCAACAGAGAGCCAGGGCCCCGTGATTTGCAGCACTGCCAGGCTAACTGGTGCTCAAGGGTGGCTGGGGGAATGAACATACATGCTGCAGTATGGTTATGGGTATGTAGGGATCGTCATAGAATTTCTGTCACATTCCTGCGCACGGGCTTGGGATGGCGGAGGTGCTGCACACCCGCAGTGGCCAGGCAAGAGACCGAGCAATGAATTGCTAGTTAAGGCGCGCAGCTATGCGCAGCTATGCGCAGCTCAAGCCTTGAGGTGATCACAACCTTCTTTGAGGATCCGCATGCTCCCAGAGAAGCCGAGAACATGGAGGCAGGAAAAAAGCTGGAGGCCAATCAGAGTGACTCAATCGCAGCTGGATAGGACCAGAGAAAGGAGCAAGAGCTTACTGGAGAACATGTTGACGATGACATCGAGTTCAAGGAGCAGGTGGCATATGAGCTGATTTTTGCAGCACGGCATGCCTGGGTACTGTATACAATGAGTAAGGGGAGAGCTTGTGGGGCTATGTGCAGTGAGCAGTGTTCCTTATGCAAGGTAGAGGCTGTTCACGCCAGTTTCGGGTTCAGGGAGCAAGTCCACCTTTTCTGTTAAAGCCCCGGACGTTTGATGGCGTTGTCAGGGCCATGTTGAAGTAGTGAATGCAAACCTGAGACTGGAAGAAGCTGTCCAATCTGAAAGGGAGCAGACGTAGCATCATTGTTTTTGCCAGCTTTCATCCGCTCCCTTGAGAAGTCATCAAGTCACACAGAAATAAAGTGTCCGAGCGGGTTACATGGAACTCTTCGTGTCCCCGTCCAACAAAGTGCCTTAAATCGTTTTGGCGAGGGCGATGGTCTACAAAGCTTAAGCTTGCTGCCTCATGGCCTGTTAGTCGCAGGTCTCTGTGAAGGTTGTTGCGTCCAATGGCGCAATGGCAAAGGTTGTTCGAGGTGCTCAATGCCTAGAATCTGGCACCCCATGTTCAGAAGATGTGCATTTGGCTGCTTGCAGGTGAAGTGCTGGACAACTTTGAGCCTGTGCAACAGGCCAGAGCAAACTCGTAGCGTCGTAAAGTCTCTCGGCTCGTCCTGGCCAGATGTCCTCATCCTTTCGCTTGCATCGGCCTGTCCACTTCGCTCCGGACCGGCGCACGCATGAGCGACACGTGGCTTGGCCGCACAGGTTTCAAGCTTCCATCACTTGCACTGGGAGAAGACTGTCAATCGAGGTTGGAGAAGTGGACAGGTTGTTGAGGGACATCAAAGGGCACCCCAAGATCTTCGTCGCTCGAGTGAACACTAGGCCGGTCCTGATTGGCTGCCTTGGGGTAAAGAGGGTGCACTCCGCTACTGTGCAGGCGCAGATTCTTGGCCATCCTATCGAACCAGCCGGGAGAAGTCACAAAGGCAAAGTCAATCTTCTGACCTGGACGTTGCGCTCGGGGCCCAGCACCAGGGCAATCAGTTGGATCTGCATCGTGAGAATTCGCGCATGCGAAGGAGGCTGTTTGGCCATGACATCACTACCTGAGCCCAACAGACGATCATCTTGCTGGTGCCGGACAGGTGCACAAAAAAGATAGCTGTGACCCTAATTGCCCTCAAGTTTCCCATTTCAGCCGTTGACGGCTTCTTCCAAGTTTTTCCCATGTCAAAGGCAAGGAGATGCATTTACTGCCAGGCATAGTCTCACCCTGAACGACTCTCAGCCTGCTGCCATTTCATTTTTGGGAATACGGGAAGGGATTGAAAGGATGTTGGGATTATTGCAGGATCTAGGCGCTACCATACGGATTAAGCCCAGGCAGTCAAGACTATGAACAAAAAGAAGGCTACGTCAGGCTACTGAGAGGAGTTACCTGCCGCTGCATAGCCCAGATTTGGGTTTTGAGCTGGCGGGCTGACTCGGCAAACGCGAGCCTTCACGTCTTTGCAGCCCTGGGCAAACCTCAAAGTTTGCGAATGTGTTGCTCCAGGTGAGCTCATGTGAAGCACGAGGATGTTGTGGCATGCCTTACAAGGGCTTACGGAAGATTGGCGTTTTTCCTTGTGGAGAGGGAGAAACTTTCCAGTGTTTAATGTCAGGAGCTGGACAGAGTTCGGCTTTGAACCTGTTTCATCAAAAGCCACCCTGCAGGCTGCATGTGGAAGACGAGTGATCAGTCGTGCGCACAGGCGCAGCAACAACTTTCTCTGGTCCAGATGCAGCCTGGCTGCTAGGATGTCGTGCAGCACCGATTGGCGCTTGCCGGTATCTAATTAAGTTTCGCTGACATGACAGCCGCTGTCAAGGAGTCTAACGAGGTAAAGAGCTCACAGGGTGTTGCTGAATTCTATCACCCAATTGAAAAACCTGACATGGAGACAGGTGAGCAACGGAATGACGACACGGATGGCTGATACACAAGCAAGTCCGAAATTCGCGGACATGGGGACTAGAACTGTTTTAAGCACAAACACGAAGACAGGACATGGAAAGACGGGACATGAAACAACAACATGGTGAGATTGAGATGACATGAGGACACGACATCAGGATAGATGCGTTGGACCGTGCAGGAAACATCGCTGCATGCGCTGCCTCCCCTGTGACTCCAAAGGGTTCAAGCCACACAAGAAGGAAACCAGCGTCCAAAAGCGAGAACAGTTGCGAGGATTGGACTGGCCTCACGCCTGTGAATGTAGCCATGGGATCCCACGGTCCAACACAAACGGCAGTCATGACTCCAAAGAAGGGGCCAACAATTCGTACAGGCAAGGTGCCTCCTGCGGGACGGCAACGCACCAAAGCTTTGCCGAACACTTTCGGTCGCTTACGGACACGATGTCCACTCAATAATCCCCAGATCCTGCACACCTCTGCTTCGCATTCTGGAGCAAAGGTCAAGCTGCACAGCTGCCTTAGCCTCCTTGCTTTTCGGCTGAGCTGGCCATTGCCTAGTCGCTTTCATCTCTTATTTCATGAAGTTTTCTGCATGGAAGCGGGTGTGTAACTGACAGACTTCCTTGGTTCAGCAGCTGAGTCAGGCTTCTCAGGCACTGTGTGCCTGCATTTTGCACCTTCTTTCCGTGCAGTGTAGTAGTGCCTGTAATGCGACATGATGCGACATGAACGTTACATTTTTCATTCATGCCTTCACGGCTTGCAGTCCTACTGGGATGTTGCATCATGTGGGAATGGCACCAGACGACCTGATGCTGTAGAGCTTGGAGTGGGAGGCTTACCAAAAAGCAAGTTTGTCTTGCTCCTTCACTGGCTTCTTGTGCCAGACCACTTCATAGATCGGCTCCGCTTACTTGTGATTATTTGCTCCGCAAATCATGCTTGCAGAGCGCGAGCAATGATGCAGATGCATGATATGTCAGCAAAAGAAACGAGCTGCCTTCGCTTGCCTGACGTCGGGCTCATTGACATGTGCTTGTATAAAGATCAGGTTCTGTCTGGACCTTAGGCCCAACATCTGTATTGTAATCCTAGTATTGTGATCCCCAATACAGGGCAAGAAAGGGCTCCTAATTTCTGACAACCCCACAGATCGCACCCAACAATTCATCAGGAGCCCCTGCAAGTGCTGTGAGTCATTTTGCATCCTTTTTCCTCCCAATATTAGTGTTATTGGCATGTTTGCAAAGGGTGTTTTGTGTACGCGGCATTGCGACCAGACAGGGACTACCTTGCTGATTGGTTTAGACGAAAAGGGCTCTCATGCTTGACAGTGCTGCTTGGATCGTTAAAACACTGCGGCAGGCGCCTCTCGACGATTCCTTGGAGACTGGGGGAATCAAGCTGAAGGCAGAACCTGCAGACGATCACACTTCATTGCATTGCATTGCATTGGAATTTCTCGCCAGGCAGAAGTGTGCTGTCAGACAGATGGTTCCAGGACAGCTGTGGGGTGTTCCCGTTCTTCGAGCGGCGCTTTTCCTTGGGCGGCAGCATTGCATTCAGAAGGGGCAACCTGTGCTTGTATCTGTGCTGTCGCCTTTGGCTGCAGACCCAAGGTATAGATGTCTCACTTCCATCAACTTCAAAATCTTCGTGTAGATGAAGGGCTGTCATTCTCAGATCATTTGGTGGCACTGAGTAGTGCAAAACAGGGTTCATGCGCAATGAGCAAAGTTCCGTCATGCTAATGGTGGGATTGTAGCGAGACAGTCAAGGCAAAGATGTCTGACAACAAACGCATGGATGGCTCGTAGTTTGGAGCCCCTGCCAGCATGGGCTGCAAGGCCCCTCGTGCTGTTTGATTTGGGGTGGCTTCTTCGCTTTGTTTAGAGATATTTAGCAGCTTGGAATGGAAGGGTTTGGGCATGCAGAAGATCCGAAGTTGGAGACTTGCTTCTGCCAGGGCTCAAAGCCAGATCAGGCCGGGACAGCGCTTCTTTCAATCGCAGCGCACTTTTGCGACTCCCCTCTATGTCGGCAGCCACACATCACCTGAGTCCGAACTGTTTCCTGCACCCCACAGTGAGCGTGTTACAGACCCTTGATGGAATCACGAATATTCTTTGACAGATGTAGGAAAAAGAGTCTAAACTCCTGGGACTGCTATAAGGGTTATTAAGGGGGATACGAGGAGTTTAGACTGGCTTGCTAAAGCTCATGTAGCAACAGAGACAAGAGCATAGCCGGGTTGTTTCGGTATTTCGAAGGAGCGCCAACGCTTTCGGCGGCGCGCCGAGGCAGGGCTGGGAGAGCTCGGCTGTCACACTTTATTCTTATTACATCTTATTCGCACTGCTATTCCTATTACTATTACGATTACTATGACTATTCTTATTTTTACTACTATTATTATTACTATTACTATTCCAGGGGTTGCACGGCGCCGCCCGTAGGCGAGTCCAGTGTTCAGATGGCCTTTTGGCCGAGGTCCGGTAGATCTACCGGGCACTACGCCCCCCGGCCTTACCCGGGTGGGCAGGGGCCTGGACCTATGGGTTGCCGCTTTCGGGTGGCCCCCAGTGAGCCAGGACGCTCCTTCTAGGCGGAGGTTCCCTCAATGCCGAGTGATGTGGTCATCAGGTACGTACTCCCACTTCACCCACTGTGCGTCCAGAACGGCCCTGAGGGCATCGAGCAGGGGGTGGAGCGATCGACCCATTGGCGTGAGCTCAATCTGGTTGAGCCATGGCCGGGAACCTTCCACAATAGCATCCAACCTCCTTGTCATCTCGGCGACATCTAGCCTGAACGGCAGTATCGTCGTGCCGATCGTGATGTGATGGAGGTGAGCTTGGACGGAGGGGATGGCGGGTACATTAACCCTCAGAAAGATGTACGAGGAGGGCACGTCGGTGAGGGTCAACACCCTGTTGCAGTTAGTAAGGGATCATCTTTAAATTCAAGCCTCCAAAATGATTCAGGTCTCGAAATGAGGAGGGCTGGCTTTGGGGGTGTTGGGCATGTCAATTTTCATTGACTCAGACCCAAGACCTGTGCTGCACTGATTGTGATGTGAGTGTGAATCTGAATAAAAACTTGAGGCCCGGGGCCAAGCCCAGCCCACACCTTGGATCTGCCTGGTTTTAAACAGCCTCCAGCCATGCTCTTTCGGGAGACTAATGCCGCGAACCAGACTCAGCCCAAACCTTGCACCTGCCTGGTCTAGACAGGTTTGTTAAAGAAAAGTGAGAATCTAGGGCATCAGCCCGAAACCCGAAAAGGAAATAAAGTTGGGTGGATGCCTGCGCAAGCATGGGGTTGGTTGGGAAGAATAAACCAACACACCAACTCTTGGTTTGTTGGGCACGAAAGGTGTAGGTCCGTCGTTCAAGGATTGGAAGCCTCAAAGCTCAAGTTGAAGAAAATTTGCCGCCTCGACAAACCCAGCCCAAAGACTGTGTTGCGCTGGCTGTGATTTTGAATTATCTGCATACTGTCCGTGTGCTGAACAAGACCACTAATGCAAGAATGTGGCTCCAAAGCGAGGGAAGGACATGAGAAAGAAAGCAGTCCAGGTCCAGCAAGCCTTCTTCGGTATGCTGGCAAGCAGAATGCTTATGACAGCTGCTGTTCAGTTTAAGGACAGGCAGCAATGTGCTTGCAGCAGCCAAAAGATTTAAGTTTCTGTACGCGGCAGGGAATCCTTGGGTCTTGCAAGCTGTGCTTGATGCACGCTCGTGGCCGAGAAGGAAAGATGTCTGACAGCCAAGAATTACTGTAGATCTTGGGAGGGTATCTGAAAGCTGTGCTTGGCGCGCGCTCACGGCCAAGAAGGAAAGATGTCTGACAGGCGAGTATATCTCATTGAGGCTTCAAGGTATTGAATGTGCCAACAGTTGAGGCATGGAGGGCTTCAGCGCTTTGACAATTTGAGGTATAATGATACTTGTTGTAGGAGCAGTTCCTTCCAGTCAAAACCAGCCAGGCTCACGCATCATCGATGAAGACGATGGTTTTTGGAAAAGTGTGTGTGTGTGTGTATGTGTAAGTAAGTAAATTCAAGTAAGCTGTTTGATGCATGCTCACGGCCAAGAAGATGTCAGACATGAGGGTTGGCGAAATTTGAGGCTTTGGTTTTCAGCAATCCCCCTCAAGGGCTTTGCCCTGGCCTTTGCCTTTGCCTTTGCCTTTGGCCTGGCTCAGCGGCTGGCTAGCTGCGCTCCACATGCTGCTGCTGGGTTGCCACCCCGGTGGGCTTCAGGAATTTCTTACTGCAGCTCTGACAGTATACCGTGTTGGGGTACTTCAGTTGGCTGTCCCAAACCCACCCCGTGTGGCACTTTGTGCAAACGGTGTAGCATCGGGCAGCCTTTGGTGCCATGGTGCTGGCCACCTATCAAGATTTGCCAGGGACTGGGCTTGCCGCCCAAGTCTTTGCAGCTACTGGCCTAGGGACGTAGCTATCCCGCCCTGCGGCGCTGGCACCCAAACCTGATCCGAAATCTTGAGCCTTTACTATTACTACTACTACTACTACTGCTACTACTACTGTTACTACTGCTATTATTACTTTGATTATTACTAGTACTATTATCAATACTATTACTATTATCACTTTTTTGGTTCACCTCCTGTGCTTCAGCCGATCTCGTTCAGGCGCTCGCCTGGCTGCAGGCAGCCCAGAGATGGTCTGAGGCAAATACCAGCTCCTCAGAAAAGCGGCCTGGCTTCAGAGACCGGTTCAGTTGTCTTGGCAGGAACGGCCCGAACCGATCAGCTGGTCAAGTCTGCTTCCTGGCCTGGAACCAGTTGGATTGAATGTTTGCATAGGGCAATATGGGGCATTTTGTTCTACGCGCCCCCGAAGCGTGACATCCGAGGAAGGGACTTGTGGGCACAAGGCCAGAAGTCCTGAGGCGGGACAGACACCAGAGACCTTTCAGAAGAACAGCATGTGACGGTTTCTAAAAATCAGGGATCCGCTCTTGAGGGTGCACGCATGAGGACTGTCAAATTCAATGGGAATACAAGGCATATAAGGGTTCACCCCCATGTACAGAATTCCCATGTGTGCAGCAAGTCCACATTTGCAAAGGCGCGGCCAAGAGAACTCCATTCGGCCGCATGCCGATGGTGAGGACGGGCCGATGTCTGTCCAACCTCATGTCATGGTGCGCTCTGTTGGCTATAGAGTTGTGCACCAACACATTCAGCATGACGAAGGCCAGAAAAACCACGTGGTGAAGATGTTTAGTTTCGTCAGACTGACTTTGTCTTCATGTTGCAGCCACGCAATGCCGCCCCACGATCAGGACTCAATGTGGACATCCGACGTGCTGATTCGAGAAGCGATTCTATGGCTCAAAGGGAGCGGGGCTTTGAATGGGAGTGGCAAGCTTCAAATCCTTTACCTTGAACCCTAAGCAGTGGAAGTTTCATGAGCCCCAAAACTGGCCTTTTAATACCAAGGAGCATCATCGGTGTGGCGGAGCAGGCTCAATGATTGAAATCACTCTTCCTGTTATTTCCTGGAGACTGGAAAAGAACATGCAAACTACTAGGACTATGATATTTAGAGACAAGGGTGCCTAGTGGGGAGATTATCTAGGGGCTGCTGCAGGGGTCCATTCCCCCATTCCCTAAACAGGTGGATTAGCCAGGTGCGATCTTTCTGCCAAAAGACTGCTAAGCTAAGTGGCTTGTCAAGACGCCTCGAGCGGGAGTCGCCGACTTGACATACTGGCAGTGCTATGAGGGACCAGGTAGGCATGACCTTCCCTGCTCTCCCTTCAGCAGCAGCGAATTGCAGTGCAGGAACACGCTCATCCAGATTATGTTTGGGTTACTGGTGCGGAGGCAGTCCTCCAAAACTACATGGGCACCTCGAAGTGCAAGAGCTGACACGTTTCGGATAGTCCAAGCGCAGGTTGTCGCAGAACAAGCCAGCAACATCAAGAGATTGTGAGGGCATGGGGGTTACAAATGCCTCTCAAGCTCACCGCCCATGCGCTTCTGCTGCGCTATCCTTTCGCCGATGGCTGAGGTACGTTTTTCAAGACCAGCATACAGCCAACAGCGCTACAGGCGTCACAGGGCCTGATCAGATTGATGAATGTTGGATTTCTGTCCGTGACCACCATGTGTTCAACGCTTTGGAACTTTCCTGAGGTATCGCCCCATCTACCAGAACCTGAATGGCAAACAGCTCCTCGGCCACCATCCGGGACCTCACAGTCACCCACTTGTCGTGTCCAGGGTGCTTCTTGCATCCACCGCGCTAGATTAGCTCGAGACTCGAGACTATGCTTCGGAGCATTCTGCTTGATCTGAGGCTCTTCTATCGCGCGACTTGGGGGATATGGCTGCTGTCAGACGGTGGCGTTCATGAAAGCGACATATGGATGGGACGTGCCTATGCCAAGGCTCGAATTTCGTGTCTAATAAACACGTGAGCAAATGGAGTGACATGGAGTCTTGACAAGCCATCAGTTGCTGATAGGACGACGTGGAGTGCCCCACGAATGCGCGTGGCTGGATTGTCTGGGACGGCAATGCCTGGAATACTACCTAC
Organism: Symbiodinium pilosum; assembly: GCA_905231905.1. NCBI lineage: Eukaryota > Dinophyceae > Suessiales > Symbiodiniaceae > Symbiodinium > Symbiodinium pilosum. Next base: position 38,422 of record CAJNIZ010036558.1, on the reverse strand, counting down.
ACTCTCCAAGTCACAGCACCCTGGTAAAGATTTGCTCGATAAGACAGGAGCTATTACTGGGCGCTTGTCCAGAAACCCACGGCTGTGTCAGCCTTCTGCAAGTGAGTGGTTTTGTGCTGGGTATATGCGTAAATTCACTTGATGATGCCTGAGGGCGCGGTTGGGGGGCGGATCCCGATCGTTATCCCTGCATACTTCCTTTTAATCAAGAGTTTCAGAACCCTTTTTGCCCCCGTCCCCCTTCAGCATCAGCAAGTTGAGAGCGGCCAAAGTCTTTGCGCCATCTCGGGGTTTCAAAATGGAATTTATATTACCACTTTTCCTCTAAGCACCAGTAGGTAGAGAGTTGACTCAGGATCACAGGACAGCCCCGCTTTAGGAGTTCAAGGCGTGGTTTCACCTTATTTAAGTATTTGCGATGCAATCTGGGACGCCAACCACTTAGCCACACCCAAGCCCCGAAAGTTGCCTCCGACCTGATCAAGAACCAATATACAGGACCCTTGATGAGTTTTACCATAGCGAGAAACATGATGCGTTTGCTCATGCTAAGAATGATGATCGTACGTAGCATTATGCGAGTATGTTATTGGACAAGGATTTTGGCAGATCCACCCAATCTTTGTTGTAGTTGCGACCATTTGAAGGAACTAACCTGCGCTCAAGGCAGAGTGCAGGAATGGATCCACATAGGCTTCCCTGCAATAGTCTCCATTCTCTCTAGATTTGCTCCCCGACTCCCCCTGAAGCACCCTGCTGCATCCCCACTCTTCCCCAGGACCATTAAGTAAAAGTTAAGGAGACGGATGGCATCGAAGAGGAGGGGAGCGAGGCGGCGAGGCCTGTGCGGCTCTGAAGCACTGGAGCTCCTAAAGAAAGCTGAATAGAACTAGACTGCTCAGGATTCTACAGAGAGCTCCATGGGTAGTAGCGACTTTAGACAATTCCCGCATTGTATGGAACATTCAAGCTACTTTAGAGCTTTGGATTTAGTCCTTAGGGTTTGGAGCCCAGCTATACCTTATGGTGCTTCTGGGTGCTTCTGGGAGAGTGGGGGAGTGAGCATAGGGACGCTTATAGGGCATTACAAGGGGAATATGAAAGGAATCCGCTCTCCTATACTCCCTCAAGCACCAGAAAGTCTTCTTGGAGGTTCATGGGCATTTATAAGTTGGTTAACATGATGATAGCTGCAGTTGGAACCGAACATATGGGACTCAGAACCTCACTTACGAGAACACATCACCTTTCAAGTTCTTGCACTGCCGCCAGTGCTGACAGTAAGCCGAGCAGGGGTCTTTCTGCAGGTTTTCGCGCCCAAGCCAGTAGATCAGGCAACCGATATTGTGCAAAACGCCTCATCTCACGTGTGCAGAGCTCCCGTTGTGTTTGCTTGTGGAAATGCATCTATTTTGTGCATGTTAGTGTGAAAAGGATGAAGCGGGACTGAATCGGCCGGGAACTACACCTTTCTTGAACCATTATCTTCATCAAGATGATTGCTTTGCCGGAAACAAGAACCAGAGACCATGCTCGAGCAAGTTGAAGCAGCTTCTTGTGGATGAGAACTCCAACATTTGATCACGCTCTCAAAGAACCGGGCCTTTTATCAAGAATCTGGATTCAGTGCTGTGTTCACAAGCTCAGGCAAATGCTGCATGTGAAGCAGCCCCCTCCGCCGCAGCACCTGAGTTTGCGTGAAGCGGAGGCCCTTGCTGCAGACAGAGTAAACCCATAGGCTGAGCCCCTTAGACACAAAGCGTACGTCAGGCAAACTTGCACTAAGTGGGAAGCCCAATTCCTCCATAGTCGCTGATACTGCAGGAAGCGCTGGGCCTGCCAAAAGCACGGGAGTTGGCCTCTGGGCTAACTTGCTTTCGGGGCTCTCATGGCATTTTGACGCACTGCTGTGAAATGTGTCCGGCAACGAAGACCTTGGTATGAGTGGTGGTCTAGGAAGTTGTGTACTCTGGTATCTGGGCCTTGAAGATCATTTCATCAGTCATGGCGGATCTCTGCTTGCCCAAGCCCTGATCCTATTCAACTACACCTTTGCTGCAGCTGAAAGTGTTCAACTCTCACTTTGCTACGCAATCCCGTGTCTGGGTACTGTTTCTGTTTGTGTTTTTTGTGTATTTGTTTGTTTTGGGTGTCTTGGACTTCTTCTTGACTTCCTGGTCTCGTAGCTTCCTGTCTTGTTGGCTTCTCAGGCCTCTCTGGAATCTTTGCTTGTGGGCCTCATGGCTTCCTGGCTTTAAGGTTGCCCGGCTTCTTGGCTTTCTGGGCCTCCTCCTGGCCTTATGCTCAAGACTTCTCAAGTTGGCCATCTTCGTTCTGAGGCTTTTGACGTACCACCTTATTACTATAATTATCGCTATCACTATTATCGCTACCATTGCTTTTCATGTGGCTACTCTTGCTACTGTTGTTACTATTACTATCAGTATGACTACCACTATTACTAGTAGTGTCATCATTGCTGCTTCATTTTCCTTGTACCGTTACTGCTAATTTTTCCTCTTTCCAGCACCGAGAATGTCGGTACCAGTGTTGATCCCATTATTCTTACTCGTATTCGTATGCGAATTTCCGTTGGCCGCAATTTTGTTTGGCTCCGCACTTGCGGGACGACAATGCTTTAGTTCATGTTCTCATCTTCACCATGTTGTGAGTGTGGGGGGGGGGCTGCGCCCGTGCTCCCCAACGCCCCATTCTTTGGGGAAAGCAAATGCAATACCTGGCCACACAGTACTATCAACTATCCATTGGGAGCCTTCTTGTTGTCACTGCTTTGCAACTATTAGTACACTGATTTCTGTTATTACTGCAGCAAGCTCTTTGAGTATCCCTATTTTCTGAGATTAGTTTTGCTGTTCGTACTGATTCGACCGCTACTACTGTTACTAATACTGCTGCCACAGAGATCATTGTGAATGTCCTCATTCTGAATGAAACTGCCATTCTATTTCTGGTACTACTAGTAGTAGTACTACCACTACTACTACCATGACTACTACTATGACTGCAGCTTTCTACTATCACTGTTCATCACAGTATCATTTCGATTCTTCTCATTGCCTCGGCGGTGATGGTAGGAATAGAATGGAGGTCATAATCAGAAAAGTCGAAAAGTCATGCTCTTCAGGAAGGTGATAAGAGTGTTAATATTGGTTTATAGAAATGAACGGCAGAGTAGTAGTCTTCTGATTAATATAGAAAACACGTAACAATAGTAGTGATATTGGTCTCGCAGCTCAGCTTTGATAGTATGAATGGCAACAACCAGTATAGCAAGCACTGTAATGTAGTAGCTGTCGGAAGAGTTATGAACAGTTGTTTTTTTTGCAGCCGCCATTGCCTTTGCTGAGTTCGTATTACCATCATCCATATCGATATCGTTCCTATCCCTCTTACTGGTATTATCAGTTGACCATTATGAAAAAGGGGGCTTTCTCATCATCATTCTTGTGAATTGCATTTATCATTCGTTTGTGGCTTAGTATTTTCAGTACGATTTTTCGCATTTTCCCGCTACTATTATGTTATCTGATTGTTTTTTTTTACCAGAGTGGCTGGCTTCTAGCAAAGGGATGAAACCAAATTTAAGCATCTCGTGTTTTTGTGGTGTATTTTGTTGTTTTTGGGTGTCCTGGGCATTCTGTAGCCGAAATTTGGTGATGCTCCACGCGAGAGTTCAATCTGAACCCAAATTTGAGGACCCTCTGCGCATGAGCTCTGCCTCAACTTTGGCATGCCTTGCTCTAGACCTCTGTTTGATGGAGCTGTCCGGGCTGTGCGGTGTCTGGCCGCACAGACCATCACACTCATTCAGCGGACATTTTTGCTGTTGTCCTTGTTCTTCGCAAGCGCTTCTGCATGAGACACAACCGGTACAGAGTGCAAGGTTCTGAAGCAGCTACAAGTTGAGCAGAGCTTTTCTCAATTTTGGGACGTCATTGGGGCAGACCAATCTGAGGTGGCACCGCTGAAGCAGGGCGGGCTCGCAGTCTCTGCATGGTGCCGCAGCTAAGATGGGAGGGCTTTGGTGTACCTGTCTAGTTCCACATAACTCCATCAGTCTGAATGATGTTGCTGTAGCATAGTTATAGTTGTGTCCGCTTGTAGAAGCCTCAGGCATTCGCGGCAGAACGATCTGTGGGAAAAGAAGCTTGCCATGCACGGGGGAACGCATGATGCAGAGTGGAGCAGCTGGACACTATCTTCCCTACTGCTTCCAGTGGGGCATGAGGGAATCGATTCCTATAGGAGTTCCTAAATCCAATATTTTGGAAGAAGCCCAGGAAAATTCTGCTAGTGGACAACCGGAACAACTTCCTCTCCCTCAGCGGACCCGATGGGTCGGAGGAGAAGCAGGAGTGGAGGCCGGCATGGTATGACCTCAGGAGGTTGACATCGAGAATATATCATGTACACTACCTAAAGATCCATTCCCTCGTCGAGATGACATAAGGCTCCAGCAAATCATGGCCGTGCTGGATGGCAGTGGCGCTCTAAGCCTGGCCTCGCTCATGAACATTTCTATGCCGGACCGCTTGGCATCCAGTAGTTTTTGATTACTAGCATTCGCCCTCCAGGAAGGGTTTTGGAAAGCTGCCAATCCGTTTTCAATTGTTCCATCAAGCTTGTAAGTACTTTAATTGGGACACTATCGCCCCGAATATAGTGCAAGATCGCATCATTTTTCCTAGTACTTTGTGGATGGGATGCGTAGTTTAAACCACCAAGACTCAACTCGCATGTGATGCTTCTCGTGGAGGAGTTGAGTGAGCAAAGCAGCCAGCTCATAGCCCTGCATGGCTTTTGGGAAGGCTGGTGTGCCTCAGGTTCATGGATGGGTAGTTATAAGTGGGGCAAAGACTAGGAGAAATATAGCTAGAATCCAACCAGAGGGTCTATGACCCCACTTATAACGACCTCCAAGTTTTCATTTGCCTATGCAAATTTCGAAGTGGGGATTCAGCCAACAGGAGCTGCCAAAAAAGAGAATGTCCTCGCGCTGCACTGTGACTCCGATCCAGATCCTCGAAAGTTGACTTGCTACTGTTTTTTTGCTTTCGCGTGCATGAAAACCTGGACCACCCTCAAGACTCAAGTGCAACACAAAGACTGAACAAGCTTGAGCTTGGACTTTGCAGCGTGCATCTCTGAGGAGCTGCCCGCACGAGTCCGCGCGGCCGTGCCTGGGTAATCATGCAAAGTGTTCAGCACAAATGGATGTTTCGTAGTGTTTCGAGGTATATGGAGCAAGCTGTGCCAGGACATTAAGCCCTTTTCTTTTCCAAACTTCTTCGTATCCTGATGAGGGGTTGTTCCACGACATGATGATGCGATCCATATCCCATTGAGCAACCTGCTCTTCCTGTAGGCTATCGATCAAGTTGCGTTGGGTGTGAGAGTGTGAAGACACGCCTAACCAAGAGGAAGGAAGAGGAGAAGAGGGCTCGAAGCTGAAATCGCTTAGAGGGCTCCTATAGTAGTATACGCCTCTAGTGACTCTCACCACTCCCTTCAGAACCAGTGAGTTTAGGGCCACTAGGTGTCTTTGGCGCCGCACCCCGGCGCGGCGATCCGCGCAGCGGCAAAAGTGCTGCAGGTCTTGGGATGTGCTGTGTTATTGCTGTTAGTGAGCATGTTTCGTATGTTTCATCGAAGCTACTGGCCAGGCCCAGCAGCGTTTCCGCGCCATGCGGCAGGTTTTCCCGTACCTTTTTGCATTTTTCGGCTTGGATGTGCTGTCCAGGACCTGAAGCAGCGTCGCACCCGTATGGGCCGCGGCGGCTTGCGGAGTATTGCCAGCCTTCAGGCCGCTCCCATATTCATCCATGACTGTGGTCCATATGTAATTCACTGAACACTTGTGTTTCTTCATATCACTACCTGGCCCCTTCCAAGCTTCCACTGCCCCGAGTGTGGTCAGGTGCGGGATGCGGCGACGTCGCTGCTGAATGCAGCAGCTGCCTGGCCTCCTGGCTCCAAGGCCCCAAATTCGCATTGTAGAAATAGCAGGACACTCCCTGGTTGGCACCAGAAAGTTTCATGTCCCAATGTCATGTGACCTGCAGGTTTTGGAGCTCGAGACGATGGTGAGGAGCGTTGCTTTGGGCTGGTAGACATGGGAAGCTGATTTAGGATCCATCAGCTAGAATTGGGTATTGGGGTAACTATATCATAAAGTTGAGCTTGGAAGCTAGTAGAACAAATTGGCATTCCATCTAGCTCAGCCAAATACATTAAGTCTTTCTCCAGAACCGTGCAGTTGATAAGAACTTGAACTTGATTTGCGGAGAACTTGAACTTGATTTGCGGGCCCTTGACCACGAAGCATGTGCCCCTTCGAGGTATGAACACTCCTGCCAGGCAGCACAATGCGTTAGGGAGAGACTTCGGCACTGTTGGACCAGAACTTTACGCCCCTCAAAGCCCGTAAATCAACAACTCAATGAGGTGCGGGGTTCTGGGTAAGGCCAACTAAAGACCGTTACCCCTCTACACCCTAGATCCCCATTTACAGATCAGGGCATTACCAAAAAGCCCTTCACTGCGACAACAGCCTTCAAAACGTATCGGCAACAGGACAGCTAAGCGCGACGCCTCACCAGCTCCTCCAAAGTTTGCATACCAGCGATACTTTAGGCTTTTTGTTGCTGTGTCTCCCAGCTTCAGAGTGCTGTTTGCTCTTAGGAAATCCGGTAGCATAGGACGAGCATACGCTTAATCGGATATGGCAGGAGCCAAGAGGAAGTGGAGACCCACTTGGCAGACATCCCGGTGAGATTCAAACCAGCCAGCTACTTTGTATTTCAAATCGACCAGCTGCCTCAGTCTTTGTTTGTGGAAGTATGCTCGAGGAAAAGGCGGCCGTCATTGCTGAGAAGATTGCGGTCCAGGCTCTTCTGCATTTCTAGTGCTGCCAGGAAATCCATGTTTTGGAAAGCTCTGGAAAGGTGTCCGATGATGACCTCCATGTCTTAGACAAGGAAGGGATTGTGGCAAGAAATGGTGAAAGTGCCGTTTGGTGCTGTCTGGTGCTGCCTGCAGCTTGTGAGGAGCTGTTGCACCAAGAGATCAAGGACGTTTTAAGGCCAGCCAGCGCGCAACGTGCAATTTTTCTTCTGCACAGCAATAGAGAATCTGTTCGTTTGAGGCTTTTCCGCTACTTCTCAGCACTGCCCGTCAAGGCATGTCCCAGGAAAGTTTTTTGTTTCTGAGGGGTAACCCATGTTTGCATACGCGTCAGTGCGTCGATGCTGCTGCCAGCGAAGTAAGTTCACGTCAACTCATGTTGGATTTCTGTCGCAGGCGCCGCGATTGCTGACGCCATACATTCATCATGACCCCAGATTTGATGTTAGCGCGTGTGGGAAGCTTGCAGGGCGATCGCGCGAAGCTCTTCTTGACTGATGCCCCGCTGAGCAAAAGCATGCTGCAGGTGCCCTGGGATTGTTGAAGCCAGCGTTGCGCGCGAAGATGCCTGTGAGGGTTATTCTGAAGGTCCCTGTAAGGGAGGGACCTTTTGGAATAGAAATCCTTGAAGGCAGACCCTAGCCCAACGGGTATCTGCTTGATGGCCGGCTTTTGGGCAGGTGCAATTACAGATACGAACTCTTTTCTGCGAAGCTTCCTTGTCATGTCATCTGCAATTTAAATTGACAGGGCGAGGACAAGGCGCTCGCAGCGCTGCGAGGAGCCTTGGGAGAGGCAGCCTTTGGGTGAAACTTCTAGAACCATATACGTCCCTGTACATCATTACATGCGGTTGTGCTGGAGGGTTTGGTTCTCTCTTCTGATGTACAGTCTCATTCATGTATCTCAAGACCCAAGCGCAACCACACCACGCCACAGGGGAAGGGAGACCGGGGGGTGAGTGGGGAAGGCCCCGCCAGTGCGCAACCATGTTCTCAAAAATGTTCCAATAAAACCCCCACGTATTCCTATAGTCCTGCCTATAAATCCCTGAGTGTGCATATGTGTCCCTATATATGATCCCGGCACGGTCTGGGTGTCGGGGAGACATGCGCCATCCGTATGACTGCTGTCAATCATGAGAATTGTTACTAAGACAGCCTCCATCCCTGGGCTGGCGAACCGAGGAGAGCTGGGTCATATATCCTCATAACTCCCCGGCTTCCATTTAATCTACCATGTTCTTTTTGATTTGATTCGCCACCACTCTCATGACAGCTCGAAGCCTGCAATGACTTCGCAATGACGTCGTGTAATGCTCTGCTCCTGGCCTTTGAAGGCATCGGCAGACTGGCGAGGCGTTGCCAATAGCCTCACCCACAGGCAACGCATGTGCTCCTAACCGGCGGAGTCCACGGGTCCAGTTGTGTTTTGTCACAGGCTGGATTTAGAGGTGGAGTACCACAGTTCCAGCCTGAGCGGTTCTGAGTTGTTGCCCGGCCTAGGCTTGCATTCCAAGGTCTCAAGTCGAGAGCGAATGAGGTGGTGGTGAGGCCAAGTGTGAAGTTGCTGAAGCCCATTCAAAGTTTGGCGGCTGAACCTGGTCCTGTGGTGTTACTGGTTTTGACGGTGACAGTTGTCTTTGCACGCATATTGCAAAAGGCCGCTTAGCCTTAACCATCCCTTGCGATCGGAAAAGAGGTTCTAGTTCCCCTGGAGCCAACCCATTCTGCCCTGCGCCTTTCCAGACAAGCAAGAAGACGATCGTCGCAACACGGTGTGATCAACAGGTAGAATTTGCTGGTCAGGTTCAACGTGACCATGCAAGAGCTGCAAAACATGCATCTTACCAAGACAGAGTGGACAATAGAACGCATGAGCATGGACTCGACACGCTTCTTCATTGCTTTCGACCTTGCACTGGGATTCCAAAGGCCACATTTCCCATTACACAAGTTCAAGATGCTTCTTGCTGAGATTCGGCATGACTTTGGAGCAACACCGTCGGGAAGCAGCAAATGTTCACGGAACTTTTCAAGTCAGAAGAGGCACGAGCAACCTCCCAAACACTAACAAACTTTTGTGCGTCCCGTGACTGTGGCATGGCAAGGAGAAGGAGGGGGTTGATCGGAGTGAGGAGGAGCACGCCTTCCAGAAAATGAAATCCTGTGGGTCATTTGAAAAATCATGATGTTGCTTTGTTGCAGGGGCCGACGTGATCCATTGCTGCCCCTCATCCCCCGACCTGCCGTCCCTCGGTGAATGAGATGGGCAAGGGCGGTCCAGGGCTTTTGCCATGGTTGTTGTCTATAAGCTCTAAACCTCAAACCTTTGCGTCGAGTTTGCTTCTGAGGAGCTCTTTGGGCCACGTGCTGAGGGTAAATCACGCGCCTTGGAAAGGAAGAGGTTTAAGGGTGGTGACCTAGGATGCAACATCAATCCAGAAGCCTGAATACTTGAGGCTGGCGGACCTTCACGGGCGATGCACCAGTCCTGGGCGACGAGGATGATGCTAGCATGGCTCTGGAAGGCTTTGCTGACGTCTTATGGTCACCACTGCCTGCTCACAACCATCATGGTTATCGTCATTATTGCTTTCATAGCTGTTTTATTATTGCTCCAATGATTTCTGTCATTTTTCTCCTCACTACTACCCTTACCCAAGTTCACTTGCGCAGGCAGGTGGTTTTACGATCCAGATGGGTGTCACTTGGCAAGGCATGCAACAAACACCTGCAACCTGGCACCTCAGTATGACAGAAATTTGGTCCTTTCACAGGGGCTACAGGAGTACACGGGCATATAGGGTTTAGGGATATAGGGTCCTCATTACTGAGAATAATGGAGAACCAAATGAAAAAGGACAGCGTCATTAACGTTTTCACCATACTGGCTTGGAAGGGTGTTCGGTCAGTGCTGCTGGACTGGACTCGTTGACATGCCGCCCTTGCGCCATGGTTGTCTAAGGCTTCCAGATTATCCTGGAGAATGGGCTGCTTGCTCTGAAATAGTTTGCCGCACGTAGACGTCCTGTGTGATGTGGTAGAGTCCAAAGTGGGTTATCGGCCATGCGGCAGTGCCAAAACCATGAGTAGCCCAAGTCCCAGGGCGCTTGTCTTCGACGAGCTGGTGGAACCTGGCGAGTACCTGGATTGTTAGTCAATGCTTTAAGAAGTTCTAGGAGAACTATGCGGGGGTGTTGTTGCGACTCAGCATTATAATTGACGGCATTCTTCTTGTACAAGTAGATGATCCTCAGAAGTGATTCCAGTAAGTCGTTCTTTAAGCAGAAGATACACCTACTTTGGGTACTGCCCCCACTTTGCAGCAGTTGGATGATATTGATGCAGTATAGTTATATGTGTATATCTATAGCCCTTCACATGACACACACACACATACTTACTCTTGGGTTGTCCAAGTTGGATTTCTTTATGCGGTCGACGTCGTTGCTCAGGAGATATCGCGGAGTGCTACACCAAGACGGCAACTGGTTCTTGCCTCAGAAGGCGGTGTGAAGTTCTCATGACCAAAGTTTGCCACCGGTTAGGTTCACGGCAGAGGTGACCTGTGATGGCGTCGCGCAAGGCCCGGTTTGGGTGTGTGGGGTCAGCTTTGGGATCTATTTTCGGTTCTTTATCAGTAATCATGGTCAAGGTGCCACATCCTTGCATGCTTGCTTTCGGAGGCGAACTCCGCTTGCACTCGTTCGGCGAGCAGCTGAAAGCCAGCTTCAGGCACCGAAAAGGACATGTCACAACAACCTGTGGCTAAGTCTCTTCTGGGCTTCTTTGGCAATTACTCCTTCAGAACTTGCTCTAGCATCCAAATCACGACTCTTATAGAGTATCATCGCGGATTGTGGCGTTGAAAGGACAGGCCGGATGAGACTCCATCATTTGTGAGCCTGCTTACATAGCTCGAACTCATGTGGGTCAGAGATGTCGTGGAGTCTATTCTCGGAGTTATCCTAAATCCTAAACCTATAGTGATTTTGCGGTTCCAGTTCCGAATCCGGCAGGGAGTCGCCTCAAGAAGACTGGATCCAGGCTTTGACCTCAACAGCCGTTTCCGGGGCTTTGAAGTTTGAACCAGCTTCTCAAGACTTCCCTGCAAGCAGTTGGTAGCTTTTTGGGGCAGGCCGGTCTGATGTGGTAAGGTGCTCGTTGCCAGCCGTCATCCTCCGCGACTGGATCCAACCGGAGGCTTGGCATGTCAAGATGTCCACTTTTTAACAAGTAACGCAGCAGATGGCTGAAACATTGTTTTCCAGCAGCCCGTCTCCCTGTTACGTTAACGAGCAATTGTGCGGCTCTTCCGCACCTAAGCCTGCAAGTCATCCTGTGCAAGCAGCCCGGTCTAGGAATTACAGAGCGCGGAGCGCTGCAGGGGATGCACTGATGGAATGCAGTTAAAAAGTGGCTCTCTACGACCCTGAACGAAAAACTTGAACCCTATCCCGCCAGCATACCCCACCCCCCGAATTTCCCCCGCCCCTCCCTGCAAACCTCCCTGATTCCAAAGTCTCCGCCAGGTTCCTCACGACGGGAGAGCACTGGGGGCACCTCCGCACGCTCCATAAGCCGTGGGCCCCTGGGAATGGATCTGACACAGGTGCGCAGTTTCAGAAACACCGGGAAGGGTTTCGCAAACGCAAGGGTCCCATATAGGGATGAGTCATGGACAATTTGCAGCATAGGATTTCCAATGTATATAGGGTTTACAGCGATGCCCTCTTCCGCAAGGGAAGCTCGCTCTGCCCTGCATTTGCTACTGCAGCTGACCAACTGTTATTGTTGTTATTGTTACCAGTAATTGCTATTACTGTTCGTGCTCATTCTGTCACTAGTGCAGCTTATTTCCCTCACTACTGCTTATTGCTTTGTACTCTTACTCTAAACGTCGCGAAGAAGTGTTGATAATCCCAGTAGTTGCCCCTGTTTTATGATAATCCTTGGGTCCGATAATTGTATGATTGTCAGTTTTAAAGAGTTCCATGAGCTGCCAAAGGCTGTAGGATCCCTAGGACCTGCTTCCCCGTCAGGGCCGACGAAAATCAGAGCGTGGAGGGGAGGCGAGGATGGGCGGAAGACGGGTCCGCTGTTTTGTGTGCACAGTGCTGCAAAGCTTTCCAGTGGATGCTGTGGCAGGCAGAAAAACCTGATGCTGCGCCACAAGGCCCCATCTCAAGGGCTCGTCTTGCGCACTCACTGTGTACGATTCTGCAAACGGCAGCCACCCGATCAACCAACATGTCAGCCCTACTACTAACAATGGGAAAGATGGCGTCATCTGCCCATATTGGTTCCTGCTTTTGATGTCTTGCTGACGGGCTCTGATCCAGCCCCTCAGCAATAAAGGCCTGCTTTATCTCGGACAGGGCGTCCATCATCACAACCGCAAAGAGAACATCGGCGATGCTGTCTCCAGGACGTGTCCCACTCCTACTGCAGTGGAAGCGGTCATCTCCCGGCACAACAAAGGCAGCAACAGCAAAGAAAGATTGCAGAACCCGTTGTTGGTGTGGACTCATATTCTCAAGCAAGGCGTCAGCACGCGACCAAGCAAGAATGTCATGGAAGAGCGACGCTGGAACCTTCATCTGACGCAGCACGCAACAAATCTCAACATCACTCCATTTAAGGCCGAGCAGTCGACTTCGCAAAACTCTGTAGTACGCGGCCTTCACATCGACAAACAAAAGTCCATAACTCTGCCCATCAGCTCGACAAAGCTTCTGCCAAGTCACGACGTAATGTGTCAACATATCAGTGCTGGAGCCCATCTTACAACCTTGAAACAAGGTGGGGGTACCTTCACACACCTGCGCCAAGATGGGGGCTCTCAGAAGTTTTCTACTTATTTCTTAATCCCTTCCAACAGGAAAATGCTTCTGTGGTTTTCCAGCCGTGACATCATGCCCTGCCCCTTGTACATGCTAATCAGCTTTCCCACTGCAAAACGAAGTGGCTCAGTAAGCCTGACGTGACCCTTGAGCACCACAGCAAACCATTCCCTCGCAAGGGCAAAACTGAGTGTGTGTTGAAGCATGTTGGGGTTGGTGCCAACACTTGCAGGCTGCGTGCCTTTGCTGATTCGCCATGCTTGCAATTTAAAGTTGCCAATGCTGAGTTCAGGGTGAGGCTTGTGTCTGAGTATGTGCATCTGGGCACTTTGGTGAATGACAATTGCTCCCCTGTTGCCGATATACGTCGCAAATTTGCAAAAGCTCTTGGTTATTTGAGGCCGTTGGCTGCGAAGGTTCCCCGCTGGTCAGATGTTCCCATGCAAGCGAAGCGTGAGATTCTGCAGGCCATTGGTGCCTCCGTTGCGCAGTTTGATTGTGTTGTGTGGGGAAAGTTGAACAAAGAGGCAGCCCACACTTGGCAGCAGGGACATGATGCGATGTACAGACTCCTGTTAGTTGACGACCGCCATACCCACAGACCTGCGTTCCCCAGCATCTACGAGTTATGTGGTGCCACACTTCTCCCGGTCCCCAGTGCAAAGGTAAGAGCTTTGCGGCTGTTCCATGCTGAGCGTATTATCAAGCGGGAGTGTGTGCCACTGTGGGAGCTGCTTGATGAAGAGGACCGCGCCTCAAAGGACGGGCGGTTGCATGCCTTGCGTGAAGACCTCCATTGGTTGAATTATTGGACCCTGCGTGAAGGAGCGGTTCCTTGCGCAGATGCGTCCGCTGATGAAATTGCCGTTTGGTTGGGGGGGCACTCGCTTAAGTGCCGCATACGCAAGGCTTTGACTGCGCAAGCTTGGTCACTGCATGAGTGGAATGAGTTTCAGTTGAGAGCACGTTGTCAGGGGGCGTTCCATGGTGTTTCGCATGTGCTTGAGCTTGAGAAAGGGCCAGAGCGATACCAGTATGACAGTTGTTCTTTTGAGTGCTCCACAGGATCACAGTTTATTGCGCACCTCACAAGTGCGCATGGGCATGTTAGCCCCACTCGTGCCTATGTGAGCGGTAGCGTGTGCAGAGCTTGTATGACGCCGTTTTGGACGAGCAAATACCTCACGGCGCATCTTGTTGCAGGGACTCCGTGTCTGGCTACCTTGATTGTGTGTGTCGGTCCCAGTTCGATGTGCCGGATCAGCCGGATCAGAGTACCCTTCCAAATGAGCTGTCTAAGCTCCCCGCGCGCAGACTGTCAGGGCCCAGACTACATGTCTTCCCGGAAATGATTCAAGAACTTTGTGCTTACATCGCTCAACTTGATAAGTAAGAGAAGCATCTAGTGTGCCGGAGCCTGCAGGAAATGTTAATGAATTTTATAGATCTGCATTCGCCGCAGCCTCTCACTCGGGGGGTGATCGGCCTCTTGCCTGAAAACCCTGATGGTCGGGCCTGGATCCGTAAGTGCCAGGATGCTGGTCTTTCATGATTTGGGCGGCTGAAGTTAATTAAATAGCATGTTTTTGTTGCTGCTGCTTCCAACACGGATGCAGCTCTCGCGCCGACCTCGGACTATGAGTGCTTGATTGATTGACAAAGCCCCATTGAGACCAGCACGGGCCCCAAGCGCAATTGTGTGCTAGGGGGCCTTTGGCATTCTCTAAAACAGCTTCAAAGGAGTCTATGACCTTTGACATGTTTGACCTGTCCGCCAGGTCCAGGCCCTGCGCCCGAGGCCGAAGAGGAGATCCGCCGGGCCTTCGAGCGCTTCGACCGGGTGGGCCTCGCTGTCCAGTCAGGGATGTGAATCAGGGAACTGCAAGACTTCAGTCTGAAAGGATAATAGTGGCCAGATCGACCTTGCAGAGCTCCGCGCCCTCTGTGCAGAGCTGGGTGCCTTACCTCAGATCTGAGCCCATCTTGGCATTTCGATTTTTCCTTTGTTTAGGGCACGTCATTCGAATGAGGTCGTGAGCTGAGCAATGCGGAGGCGGAGGAGGCGCTGGCTGCGCTTGATGCGCTCCTCGTCTTCGTCACATCATTTGTCAATATTCGTCACATCCTCATTTTGGAGTAGAAGTCATGATGACCAGAAGCCAAGGAATGCATCAGGAACTGTCAGTTTGGAGGAGTTCCGTGCTTGGTGGCTGGCGCAACTTGCCCATTCACCTAGCTCATGGATCTGACCCCAAGTTTTTTGCAGGCTTGCACAGCCATGCAGAATCCTGCACAGCTAGAGCGATGCTCAGCAGAGGAAGCCTGGTGACGGAGCCTCGGTGTTTGCTCTCCCGGCGCTGGACTTCCTGAAGTTCAGCCGGGGCCCCATCCGAGGCTGACAGGCTTACTCCGTTTGCAAGTAGAGCTGTTTACTTCAAGCAGCAGCTCTGGTCACGCGTCAGAGAGGGCGGGCGCGGCTGGTTGATGGAGTGGCTTCCAGGCAGCGATGGCCTCTCAGCCTTGGGCTTCAAGTGGCTGCCTGCCTGGCCAGTCTCGGCAAGCGACGAGGAGCCATGTGCACATCTGTCCTAAGAACAGGGTTCCCCAGAGCAATGGGGTTTCTGAAAGTCTGTGCCAGGCTTCAAGAACTGTAGGATGATTGATTTGCTTGCAGTCCTGCAGGCTAAGCTCAAGGAAGTCTTTGACAAGTTCGATAAGGATGGTGGCCTGGCAGAACATGCGATCCGCCACCTTTGCACGGCCTCCATGTCAAACCTGGTTGCGACGCTGCTGAGGAGTGACCCTCAAAGCTTTTCACGCCCCGGCAAAAGGAAGCATGGTCATTTGTCACGTTTCTCCAGACCCTTTACATGTTCTTGCACGTCAATTTACCTCATGCATGCCGTGAAAATCTGACTTTTGTTGGAACATCTCAAGTGCCGTATGAGCTACTGTCAATATTAGGTTTATTAAGGGACCCTGTAATTGTATTTAGGTATAGTCCTTAATATAGTCCCTAATCAGGAACCCACGTCCATTAAGTAGGAAATATTGGCCGTAGCTCAAAAGCACGAATCAGATGCCATTACGGCAAAGCGGCCATGCATGAAGGTTGATCGCACATGAAGAGCCGATTTAACAGGTTAGTCGGATAGTCGAAGAAGATAAGAAGTTCCGTCGGAAAAGGATACCGTCATCCTCATTGGACAGGATACATTCATTGTGCTCTATGAGAAGAAGAAGAAGGGGTCTAAAGTCTGCGTCGGTTTGAAGCTGTGTTGTTTCAATGGAAGGGTGGCTGAGCGGTCTTGTCGGGCAAGAGGGTGCATGAAAACGGTGTGCCACGGGGTCACCAGCAGCATGAGCTCCTGAGGTAGCGGATACATCGATCTTAACGAACTGCAGACGGTTGCGGCAGAACTCGGAGCCTTGACTGAAGAGCGAAGACCAATCACCAATCACCTAGGAGGGAAGACGAATCACTTGGCATCATGCAGCAAATCTGCAAGGCGTGTCCATGACGGCTGCAGAAGTGGAGGCCGGGATGAGAGAGCTCTCCCAGCCTCTTGGCCCTGTCTTGAATGCTTGAAGCACCTGTCGGTGATCCTTGCAATCGGCCCTGAACGAATTCAGGAATGAAGGCACGCAATGTGACTTCCAAAACTTTAAAGCGTGGCAGCTTGGATGCAAACTTAGTGCCTGCTTGGCAGCTTTTTTTTCCCTCGGATGTGTGGACCAAGGTGGCTCCGAAACCAGGGATCCAGCTCCATAGGCCGGACCCAGGGCCCCAAAAGTGGCACCGCTCAATGCTAGACGCCAGGAGCACTGGGGGTCAGCTTGATGAAGGCTGGAATGAGCCTTGGTGTGCCCTGGCAGCGTAGTCCTTGAGCTTGATAGCTCGCCATGTGGTCCATACATGTCCATACACTAGATCAGAACAACTGGCGTTGGGTGACGCTCCTCAAGGGAGCTGGCTCTGGAATTGTGCAAGGCATGCAGTCTCGGATCCGAGACGTGGTTAGAAAAAAGGTACGGGATGGTACGGGTATCAAAGTGAGGTCAGAGCTGACATGCAGCCTCAGAAATTCTAGAGCTTGTCATCTCGTCAGGACAGGTTAACTAAAGCTTGGAAGGCTCAAAATCAGCCTTCCGTTCAGACCCATTCGCACAGAATTTGCCGGTGCTCGGTGGTCTGTGTGATGCGGCTGTCTGCAGTTAGTGAAGATTCCTCTGCATGCGGAGAAGAAGACTTTGACATGAACTGTTGGTTGCTTTGTGCATGTCTTGCTTCTACCGCGCACTGTGTTGCCTCCATGCATGCCTATGACGCCGTCCAGTCTTAGTGCCATTCACATGGAGACCTTCGCTGACATGGGCAGGTGAAACATGAGCAGGTGATTCAGAGTAGTGATCGTCGGAATGAGAGGAGACCAATGGCAGTCTCTAAGCCGTAGCATCCGAAATCTGGCATCCAATGGATGTCATGGCGCTGCTGCCAACACCTCCGCTGGTTCCAAGCTCTGCACTAGTTGACATGCAGTAGTTTGGAGACGGTTTGCATTGACGCCGTGCCAACGCCAATGCTTGCTTATTTGTCTCACGGCAGAACCGAGACGAGAGGGAGGAGCCTGGAGAAGGGTATCCGCACGCATCTGATTGGTCTTGGTTGTAGTTCGGCTGGTGTCCTGACTTTTGGGAAGAGGCCACTCGAAGCTCGACAGTGCTGTTGACGGTTCAGGGTCGGAGAATGCAGACATAGGTATCAGGCAGACCACATGCGCGACTATGAAATCTGTCAGGTGCTGGTGCCTCGCAGTTCTGAGCCCCTGTCATCGTTTGAGAAGTCTCGCTGCCCCTGAGGCACCAGAGCCGCCAGCATGGTATGCATCGACGCAACACTTGGGACAAGATGCTTCCAGGCCTTATCACTGCATATCACTGCATCAAGCAGGCTGCTGAGAGTAGCTCCTTGTCGACCGTGCCCGCTCTTAGGAGCAGACCTATGCACCACTTTGCACCTGAGCAGTGCGCTGCATGCAAGGTAACTAGGTAACTAGGTACAGCGGGTCGTTTGTATTCCGACCCATGATGATCTGATTGAAGCATCCCGAGATTGATTGCTGTGGACTCCCCTGCTCAGTCCTGGCTTGGGCTGGAGGGAAGCTGCCGGTGCTACGCTGTCCAGTGTGCTTGGGACCAGGTGCGACTCGTGTTGGATTTGAACTTGCTTTGTACTGGTTGTTCTGAAGCCTTTCATCTTCTAACCGCCCATCACAACCCTTGCCAGCCTCGGCCGACACCTTGGCCGGCGTTGTGCTGCTGCTGCACTGGTGCCGCGACGACCCAGGTGCCGTTCCATGCAAGAGTAACCAGCGTTTCAACACGCAGCAGACCTCGAGTGGATCAGCTGTGGTAATTATGATGGTAGTGGATGGATTAGTAAAGCAGCAGCCTGCGGGTTTGGTCAGGCACCCGCCAGACGAGCCAGCAAGGCCGGCATGCCAACATGCCAAAATCTGTCTGTTGCGCTCGCTTTGCTTCACACAGTTGCCCGGTTGTAGGCGGAAGTCACGGTGCGACTAGAAACAGCAGTGCCCCTCTCCTATTGCATTTGCAATTTATCAAGACACGAAGGTAACCCGCTTCTGCGACAATGTGTCCTAAAATCGTGTATCAGAGCAAGTATTGATGGAACACATCTTGCACCACCAACTACGCCAAGCTTACATTACTTCTTAGGATTTCGGATTCTCACGGTAGTGCAAGATTTCTGGATTCAGCAGGCAGTCGGTATAGGTGTCGTGTCACAAGCTGCTGCTGCTGCTGCTGCTGCTGCTGCTGCTGCTGCTGCTGCGACCGGCAATACCGCTGCGATCACTACCACACCTACCACATCACTACAATGATGTCGACTGAAGGCCGTAACCACAGGTGTATGCCGGCATAATTACGACCACAGAAACTTCCATGTTATCAATGTATCTTTGGCAGCCACGGGACTAGGATAAGGACAATGCCGATGAACATGACAAACATTGACAGTCATGACATTCATGACCAGCTGCAGTTCGCTCGTGTTTTGTTTGGGGATGGAAGATCTGGCTGTGCTGCAGGCCCAGCCGGCCGCGTCTCAAGGCGGCAGAGTCGCCGTCTGCAGCAACTCGTGGCAAGGCGGATGGAAGGGGTCAGAAATGGCGTTGTGAAGAAGAGCTTTAGATTTTGAGAAGACGGCCAGACATGTCACAGTAAACATTTAGATGACACTTGCCCTGGCAGACATTCCTTTGCTGCTAGGTGCCTGCAGTGTATACATGTTTATGAGCGACTGCTTTCAGTATCGTGTAGCAGCCAAGAGCAGGCAGAGATAAAATCCAGGGACATAAGCAAAACCCAAGTAAAGCGATAGGGCCCCCCCAAAAGCCAGACACCAGCACTGTGCAAAAACCATGTAAAGCGATAGGCCCCCCCCGCAAGGCGATTTTCTACTTAGCTGTTTACTAATAATTTAGGTAGCTGCTCATATAGATATGTAGATCTGTTGATTGCGATTGCTGTTGACCGCACTTTCGCTGCTCTACCAGGTAGTGGTGCCCATGCGGCGACAGGGCATGGTACGGCCCAAGAAGCCAGCCAAGGAGGTTTGAAACTCGCTGTTTTCGACGGACTTGAATTTGAGGGGTTTATCCACAGGTTTCTGTGCAGGATGATGCTGCCGAGATCAAGACCTGGGCCAGCCAGGCAGGTACATGTTCATGCGGACACGCTGCTTCTTGACGGAATCTTTGGGCGGCTCGTATTTGTTGAATCTCCTCAGACCATCCAACGCACACCCAAAGGTTGGCGGATACAATGCTTTGTAACACTACATAACCCTATATAGTCCTTACGTAAGAAGGACTAATATGTATAATGTGATAATTGGTTTTGCCTTGTAAAAATGCATGAAAGGTTTCACAACCACGGGAGGTTTTATAGATTTTCTAGATTTTATAGATCTATAAAACCTATAAAACCTATAGAATTTTATAGATTGTAGAGGTTTTAAAGGTTTTATAGATTTCATAGATTTTAATAGAATTCCAATTCTCAGATCCGCCGTTTCTATAGGTTTTATAGGTTTTATAGGTCTATAAAATCTATGAAATCTATAAAAACGGCGAATCTGAGAATTGGAATTCTATTAAAATCTATGAAATTTATGAAAGCTATAAAACCTTTAAAATCTCTATTTTTTTAAATAGGTTTTATAGGTTTTATAGATCTATAAAATCTATAGATTTTAAAGGAGCTCTCCCTTTTCTTAACACGGAATAGGCGACCTCCTCTATCCTTTGATAAAGAATAAGAAGCTACACTATCTTTAATAAAGAACAAGCAAGCTCTTCTATTCGTTAACAAGAAATAGGGCACCTATTCTATCTCTTAGCTAAGAATAAAGAGCTTCGGTTTCTGTTAAGAAGGAATAGGAGAGCTCCTCTAAGTCTTAGCAACAAAGAAAAGAATGTTTCTATTTGTAAAGGAGCTCCTCTGTCCGCTGATAAGGAATAGGACAGCTCCTCTATGTTTTGATAAATAGGAGAGCTCCTCCATTTTTGAATAAAGAATACAAGACCTCTCCA
>CAJNIZ010036558.1:0-17934 GCA_905231905.1 Symbiodinium pilosum | reverse complement strand
AAGCTCTTCCATTTTCTCATCAAGACAAAGTGACCTCCTCTGTCCGTTAATAAGGAATAGGACAAATCCTCTATGTTTTAATAAAAAGAAGACATCTTCTCCATTTTCTAATAAAGAATACAAGACCTCTTCAATTTGTTAATAAGGAATCGGAAACTTCTTCTGTCGTTCAATGAAAACAAGAGAGCTCCTCCATTTGTTGAAATGTAAAAAAAGATCTCCTCCGTCTGTGAATACGAAAAAAAATAATCCCTATATCTTAAATAATAGGAGGGCTTCTCAATTTTGAATAAAGAAAAAGAGAGCTCTCCCAATTTCAGAACTTTCGGAATTTTGGAAATTCCGCTATTTGCAAAATGCTTAAGGTTTTTAATTCTAGAATTCCGAGAACTGGGGGGGCCGAAGGCTCGCAAGTTTCTCAAGCTCGTAAAATTCATAAGAATTCCTGAAATTTCGAAAAATCGAAAATAGTTTTTTTACAAAGTTCAACAATTTCAAAGACTTTTTTTAAGAAGGCGGAAACTTTTGAAATTTTAGAAATTCAGGCATATACAGCATTTTGCCTTATGCACAAAACCAATTATCACATTATACAGATTAGTCCATGCCACATAGTCCTTACATACGCCCAAAAGCCCCTGTAAAGGAACCCGGATAGCTTGTGTCAGGCTGAGGCCGAGGGCAGACAGCGCTGCTACGCGGTTTGTCTCGCCGACGTCCGGGCCTTTGGAAGAGACTCAGGAACGAGTTGGCCCTGCTCACAGTTAAGGTATAGGGTTTAAAGGTTTAGGCACTGTGCGTATGTCTGGAAATGATCTGTAGAATCCTTTTTTCTGGGGTGACCCCTGGTATTCCTGAAAATCGTCCTTGTAGAATCCTGCAGGGGCCCTGAAATTGCTGATAGATACCTAAATTCCCAATGGTCCCCATGTTCTGGGAAGCCCCCCATCTCTTTCCTTTGCCTAGGACCTGGATCTGGAGAGAATCTGTGCCGCCTGGATTGCTGCAGCAGAACAAGGCCCGACAGAATACCTACACACATAACCGCTGATTAGGCCCCATCCTCTCCTTATTATCCTCACACTATGTACACATTTATATACATGCACGTATACAATTACATATCTATATACAGAACGCTAGATCTCATAAGTGAGGAAATACCCTGAATCCTCTCAGCCTCGCGCTGGAGCCCTTGCTTGGAGGCACCGTACCTTCGGCAAGGTATCGAAGGTTATCTGCTGATGTTTGTGTGATGGAGCTGGAGGAGCGGCTGTCAAAGCTGGATAAGACTGTTTTTTACTCGCTGTCAAAAGGCTGAGAGCCAACCCATCCCACTCCCTTCAGGACGGTCGACTGTGCTTCGTCTTTGGCTTTGGCTGCCTGGTTTGCAGCTCGTCTTGACAATTGCAGGGGTCTTGCAATCTGTGCGGAACCTGCCGGAGGATGCGGTGTTTTGAAGGTACTGTAGTCATGTGCACAAGTAGCCGTGAAATGCCATGGAGATGTCAAATGACCTGTGGGTTCAGCTTCAGTAAGCCTTTGCTCAGCGGCCTTGGAAATGTTACTCCCGAGTGTTGCATGCGGCTCGGGCACCTGGCCGGGAGGTTCGAAGTAGTTGGGCCCTGCCATGATCTGCTCCGCGGAGGTGATCGGGATTTCGCTTATGCTAGCATCCGGCATTTCTGTCACCTGCGAAATGGTTACAACCAAAGTCATCCAGGACATCATGCGCTTGCCTTTCTGGTACCTGCTGGCAGTTTGTTGTGCCGTGGCCGCCTCCTTCATTGGCCTGTTCTGGTTGTGCCGAGGCACTGATTTGCCAAGGTCGGTGGACATGAAATGGGTGCTGGCGCGGGCTTTGTTCGAGAACTTGCACTGGATGCTAGCCATGCTGTCGGTCCTCGTCGGTGCTGCCCCAGGACCTCCTATAAGTCCTCAGAAGCCGTCTGAGCTTATCTACCGAAATTCCATACCCACTTGGCACCCAATGCCCAAACATACCCCTGCTCACACAAGCAGCCTAATGCAGGCGACGTAGCGGCGCTAACAAGCATTGACATCATCGCTGCGGCGCTTTTGGGACTGGTGTTTCTGGGGGAGACTGGGTTGTTGCTGAACAACATTGTTTATTGCTATGCATACCTGAAACCAATCTTTTTCAAAAGGTACCACCGCAATTTGTAAGGAGAGGGTCAGCATCTTCCACTTCCTTGCCTTGATTCTGTCAGTCACGGGTGCCCTTTGTATATCGCAGCCTCACTTTCTATTTGGCAACGTAGAGGGGGAGCGGTCCCCTGTTGGCTACTGCATGGCAATGCTTTCTGGTTGCTTCCAAGCTTGTTCGTTCATTTGTGCTCGCAAGTCGACTCATATCCCTGCAACCCAACTGGCCTTTGCCTCGCTAGTTTTCGCAGTGCCTGCAGCGTTCTTGCCACCCATCTGCCATGTCGGAGCGACAGAGTCTGTTGAGGAAATGGTAGAGAGGCCCTGGCAAGTCCTGGGTCTTCTGGTCATTCTGACAGTCTGGGTCTTGGTCTCCATCTTGCTACCTGCTGCAGGCGCCACAAGATGTCCAGCTGCGGTGAGTGCTACAGTCTTCACGTCCTCAAGCATGATTACGGGCTATGTAGCGCAGACCGCCCTCTTCAGTGAGGCCCCGAAGCCTCTGAAGTTGCTTGGTGCTGGTTGCATGCTCTGCAGCGTCGTGATGATGGCGGTCCGTTGCCGCGGCAAGGATTCAGAGGAGGCCTGCGAGGACTCCTTGCCAGACACTTCTGCCACCAGCTGTGAGACTCCGCAGGACGATGAGACACTGAGCCTCGGATCCTTTGTTGCCTCAGAGGTGTCCTTTACATCAAGCTCCAGCCGGTTACGGCAGCGCAGCAGCTCCAAGCCACTGCCACAACGCCTTGGAGCCTGCTTGCCATTGGCTACCACCTCTGCCTGACGCGTCGAATTCTAGATGTACAGGCCTCCCCACTGCCGTAAACCAGAGAGCCATCCGCAGCTTCACATGCTGGCCACTGAAGGTGTAGGCAGTCGCATGCTAAACTTGTACAGGCGCCTGCACTTACACCTTTGTTGGCTAAGCCGGCTTTTGATGGGAGGGAGCGTGGGTGGCAGAGAGATGCGAGAAGAAGCGGCTGCTCCCCTACAGCACAGCCTTCACACAATCAGCTTTACAGTACAGAAGTTTCTTTTTGAGCTGCAGGCTGGGGCCTGGAATTCACAGAGGTGCCTTTTGCTTTTGCTTGATGTGCTGATGACAGCACCTGGCGTTGCCACTCCTCTGCCCAGGTGCGGCGTCTCCGTCGGTTGGTGCGTCGATCTGGATGTCAGGAGCTCAGTGTTTGCAAAGCTGCTCCTCGTGCCACGCTCCCATGGAGGTGTCCGAAATGGTTGGGATTTGAGAGGTGAGTAGCATTTTCGATGGGGATACTCGAGTCCCCAATATAGAAGGGTATTTCACAAGAAGGATATGACTTGAACTTGGTTCAGCCACCACAAAATGAACCCCAAGGTGAGTGTCTTCCGCCGGAAGATGTGGAGGTGGACAGCATGACCTACACCATGGAGGAATGCAGCACAGAGCAGGCTGGAACCAGGTGGGTAGTACAATTTCTACTGAGGGTATTATGTCCCAACAAAAGATCAATATTTTGTGTTACTTGTGGTTACACTACTTCATACGAAGAGTATAAACTTGATTCAACTACCCAGCCTGGCTCCAGCGTCAGTGCAGGGCAATGATGACGAACCGATGAACAACTTCGATCAGTTCGAAAGGCTTTTGTGCTTTATCAGAAAACACGACGCGCATAATTGTCAAAGTTAGCCCACGAGCTCTAATTACTGTAGTTCTGATCTCAAGTCGTTGTTGCCAGGTTTCGCGATGCAGCATCTGTGCCAGACTTGACAGTGCCTCCGAAGCTCAGCTCCTTGGAAGAAAAAAGGGGCATAGTCTGCGATGAAGCATTGTGAAGGCCAACTTGCGCGGCTGAGGTGGCGACCACATCGTGCTGGCGACCTGCCGGGGTGATGAGGCTTTGGCCTACAGCCGGGACTTCAGATCGATGAGGCTAGGTCCAAGCCAGGAATTGGTGTGAGCCCTAGCAGGCTATGCTTTTGCCCAGAGCGTGAAGTTGGCAGTCTTCGAGAAGATCGTTGACGCAGCACTTGTTGAGGCACGACTGGCACAAAGGGCTGGGAACGGAGCTGCGGCTTGCTCCGTCAGGCCAAGCCAATTCCAGAAGCTCTGGCGCAGCACGGCACCTTCGACTTGGACGAGAAATTGGTGAAGATGCCCAGCACTCAGTGGACAGGAAGGCAAACGGACTTCATTGAGCCATGAACCTACAAGGCAGATGGGTGCAATTTTTGTCACGAAGTGCTCGATGACCCTCCAGAGCGATATGCTGGGAACCCCAGCCCCTGGGCATGCAATTAAAGACTACATGTGAGGATTTCCGAGCGGTTTCTGGGTAGTCCCTATTCTAAATCGGGGCCCCCCAACTTATGTCTAACATAATGTCTAATATATTGTGGACACCCCCCAATTATGGTATGGGTGTGAGATCTTCGCGCAGACAAGCTTGGCAACTGCCCAGGAGATCTTGTGGGAGCATGATCGATTTGATGCGCAGCTTGACGCAAGAAAAAATCAAAGTAGCCATAGGAGATGTTCGGCTGTGTGCTTCGCAGGCAGTATGATTCTTGCCGCAAGTACTTGGAAGTTGGGAAGCGCGTGGCTTTCCTGCAAATAATGCCTATGAACGTTCTGCGCAACAGCGCTGCCAACTCGACCTTCTCTCACATTCAGGGGTAGTTTCGAATTTCGTCTGTGCGGGAATTGATCAGCGACCTCGCGAATTTCGTCCTGCTGCACTGGCATGGACTGCCGATGTTGAGTATGGGCAATGCAGTACACGACCTCACGATGTTACAGCTTAGCATGCGCCTTTTCAAAAGTCAACTTTGTGGCTTGAAATTACTTCCTTGCAATCCCAGGTTGAGATTCTAGACCAGCGCTTGGCCGTCCTGAATGATCTCTACAGCTGCTCGGCTGACCTTTGTGGCTGTCGCAATGGACGTCACTTTCCGGAAGTCTTCATGCCGCTGCAGGCTTTCTCCAGACTCAGCTTGAGGCCTGGCTCATGGCAAGATTTGGTGGAGCTGTGCCATGCGGGGCCTCCCGGGCGGTCGGTGAGGTGCCTGCAAGTCTGTGTTTTCAGGGGCACGCATGTAACAGGTGAAGCACTCCAACAAGCTGGCATCCTGGCTGCTTTATAACACAACTGACCTATCACGTGATCTTTGAACCTGGATTGAGCAATGAAACCGGCTGGTCACTCAGGAATGGATTGTTATCGTGCTCATTGTCATTGACGCTTGGGGCTGCAAAGCGACGCCCCTGTGGCCTCATACCATCCCGTGACATGTAGGAAGCAATTCCTGAAACCATTATAGGACATGCATGGAAGCAGGGCAATCTGAAGCTTGAACTTGAACATTTGTATCGAATCATTATCGCGAAAGGGTGCTCAGTTGGAGAGATTCTGACATTTCTGTGATCTTAGGAGATTCTTCTGGACCTATTCCACATGTCACCGTTCTACACACAACGAACCATTACCATCTGATGCTGGGATGCGGTGTTCAGCAGATATCTTGTTTTTGGTCAACGCAGAAGTTCTTAAAGACTGCCGGGTTGTTCTGGGTTTACGGTGCGGAAGTCTACCAGCACCCAGAAACCTTATACTTCGGTATGGCTGACCCGAGGCGCTGCAATCCTGATATCCGCAGGCTCAGTGGCCTTTGCTCGGGCAGCTTTGATGCACGTAGTGACATGTAGCTCATCATGATGTCATCTGCTCCGTGGATGACCAAGCTCAGGAGCTGTATTCGGGTGGCTCGCGATTCAGTTGGCTCAGGCTTGGATTTTCTTGTCCCTGGAACTGTTTCCAAGCTACGTGGGCCAAGCCTTCAAGGAACCTGAGTCTCCGGTAATTTGGAATAATCATCAATTCCCCTTCTTTGTGTATATAAAGGAGACCTAGCCACCTTTCATTTCGAATGTGCCACCCAGCTAGTTTTGGTGCGTGCCCCGAGGCGGCGCCTGCGACCCAGAACTCCTTGGGCCAGGTCTGACTGAACGAAAGGGTTTCAGTGAAAATAGACAAGAGATGACACGAATGTACATATGAATCTACTCTGTTAGATTGCAAGTGGAGCTAGTCATTTCATGATCCGGAAGAAGCGCGAGTCCACAGAACTACGTATCCTTTCGGCATGAAAGAGCACAAAGAGCCAGAAGCGTCAACAGAGTCATAATTCAATTGCCAACGCGTGACCGCCTCGGCAGGGGTGGAGGAGACCGGCCCAATCTACCTTTCACCACCAAAAAATGAAAAAACAAAAAAGAACAACTGCGGATCCCACACCCCGCGAATGGCAGCTGCTGGGGGGGGGCAGGGTGACAGGGGAGGATAACTCCTAGTCTCCACTTCCCGATCTAGACGCCCCAGGCCTCCGGCCTCGGCGGACTTTTAGCAATACTCCAAAGCCTGAGCGCTAGAAAGATGCACTAAACAATCCAAATGCAGGATCGCTCTCTGCGCCGCAGCGGGCTACGGCTTCTGGCGTGTGGTCACGTTGTTGCGGCCAAAGGCCTTGCCTCCTCTGCTCTTCGTGCCAGGCCAGGTCTCTACCTGCGCTCAGAAGGCAGAAGATGCCACATAATTCATGACAAAAGCAGGGCTTCAAGTCAAGTGGAATGTACATGGAGGGTTCAGTTGGGTGCCTGTAGCGTTTTTCTGACCCTTGCCACGAGAGACTTCCCCTGCAAGGCGTGCCGCATCTCGCGCCTGCGCCAGTGCCTCCGCAAATGAGGCAATCTTGGTGCCTTGACTCTGAGTCCGTAAATTTTCCCCTGGCGAGACCGATGCAACTTTTTGGGAAACCAGAAGACAAGCAAATTAAGTTGACAACATGTCCGAGAATCAAAGCATCTGGCGAGCCGCTTGTGAAGGCTGGCTGCCAAATCTGCGCCTGCAAGCTGTCAGCTGGACCGACTTTGCCGCGGTACCAGAACCTGTCGAAGGCCGCTGGAAGCATTTTCACTTTGGGCCACGGATGCAGGCAGCACACTTGCCGCTCTTGAAGTGTATGGAGCCTTCAGGGCTGCGCAGCCCCGGGCAGCGGCGGCACAAATTGCTGGGCTGCTTTCACCGACAGACCGACGATGGCCGGAGGGAGCGGAAGAGCAGGGCAATAGACTTGCACCCTGAACCTGCTAAAGGCTCCTGTTTGGCATTTGCATGCTCCTCGGCGCGGCGCTCACGCAGCTGGCAGCACCACCTCTGGTAGCTCAGGCTGGTGAGCAGCATGGAAACTTGATTTAGGGTACTAGCTAGGGGATGCTAGGGGCGGGAAAATGCATAATGCCGTGTATCAGCTACTTAGCAGCAAGCACATAGTGTCTCTTGCATAATGAATCGGTGACGCCATTTGTCAGGCACTGTTTGCTGCCACAGCCGGTGTACCTTGGCTGTAGGAAGAAGGCTCCGGGAGATCTGAAGGTTTGCTTCGGTGTAACTGCTGAGGAAGCTGCCGTGTTGTCCGGAAAGGCCGCTGCGCTGAAAGCATACAGTAAATTAGCTCTTTTCAAGCCACGGCCGGCCTGAGGTGAGCCTCCTTGCCTGCGTTGCCGGGCCCCTGAAGCCTGTTGCGTTTCCGTCCGCGAATGCTTCGTCCCATCAAGGCGTTGGCGCTTGCGGTGCTCAATGGCCTGCGTGCATTTGC
Source organism: Symbiodinium pilosum (assembly GCA_905231905.1). NCBI lineage: Eukaryota > Dinophyceae > Suessiales > Symbiodiniaceae > Symbiodinium > Symbiodinium pilosum. The sequence continues at coordinate 10,131 of CAJNIZ010036558.1, read as the reverse complement.
ATTTCACATGGCGCGTGTGCGCTGCTAGCCGGCAAGCAGGATGCGAGACTGAGGTTGGCCAATAGTGGCTCCCCACGAATTGTTTCATCACAACTTCCCAACAACAGTAGTGCAAGACAAAGAGGAGAGGAAAACAGGAGTAAGCTCAGACAACATGCTACCAGGAAACTGACATGGAGTTGTCACCCGTTCAGCTGTTGCTAGACAACGCTATCATCATGGCCTGCAACTGACAGCCTGACTTCATTGATGGAGGAAATCCTGCATCACTCTGAATCCCATCAATCCTTGGATCCAAGACTTCGTCCATCAACCGTGATGGCGCACAGAGCATTGGTGCCCAGGCTTTGTGAGTCGCCTCCGCAACCGCTGCTTCAGCTATTACATGCACCTCGGCATTTGGAGTCTGCAGGTCATCGGCCCATAGGCATGGTGTGTAGGTATCAGTATCACAACAGCGACGACGACGACGACGACGACGACGACGACGACTACTACTACTACTACTACTACTAACCGGTAGTAGTCGTGGTGGTGGTGGTGGTGGTGGTGGTGGTGGTGGTAGCAGCAGTAGTAGTCGTAGTCGTAGTCGTAGTGGTCGTCGTAGTAGTAGTAGTAGTAGTACTACTACTACTACTAATATGGTACTGGTACTAGTACTAATAATAATCATGACAGGAAGAGTAAAAGCATCAGTTCATTGGCCTTCAGCACATGGTTTTGCAAGGTCGCAGGATATGGCCTTCTTTGACAAGGTGCGTGAGAAAGGGCCTGAAAACAGGATGCCGCACACAACCAGGAAGCATAATACAACAAGTAACCATACTGATAGGTGGATGCTGCAGAGCTCACATCTCGCCTGACTTCAGACTGCCAGATGGCGCGGCCCGCAGATAGATTCAAGGGTTTTTCAATCACCAAAGTGAAGAACTTTCTGTCAAGGTCTTTGCCAGCTTGGATGACGTCTTAAACTTCCTCCTGCGGTCCAGCAGCGCCACCTTTCTGGGCTCCTTGGGCTTCAAGTGATCCAGGAAGCCCTCGTTTCGGGATGCAGCCGAGGTTCTGTGGCGCTGGTCCGTGCTTCCCCGCGCCTGGCTTTGCTCTCTGCTGGTGCTTTGCTCGGCCTCGCGGCCTCAACGCGCCGGTGCCTGGGCATGAAAACGATGCGGACGCTGCGACGATGCTAGACAGTTCCATGCCAACAGGCCTAGAGAGACCCAGAGATACTTGTACCAAGCTTTTCCCGCGAAGAGACCGAGACCGACAGACCGATCACTAAGGTACTCTGAGGCCGGCGGCAGGGGTGGCAGGGAACTGAGCTGCCAGATGTTGCAACGGACCCCAATCACTCTGCAGGTCCGCCGGCGCACCACGGCTGAAACGCAGGCAGGAGTGCTTTAGGAGTGCTGTGTTGGGATTTTTTCCTCGTTTCAGACTCTTGCGGATAACCTGGCTCATGAGTAGTGAACGTTAGCCTCATGGAGGATCTAGCTGTGATGCTGTGATTGTCACTTTGACTTTGTCGTGCCCTCCTTCATGGGAAGCTCGGTTGAAGGATGCGATCGCAGAGCTCAGCCGCGTTGCTGATGAGGGTCTTGGGGGCCTAGCTACAGTCCGCGCGCTCGGCGCAGAGGCGATGCTGAGAGGCACCCAAGACATGGTGCTAAGATGCTGATGTCTGGAGGACACGCACCGCCAGCTCTTTGCAGAGCAGAATGACAAGATCCTATCCATCCAGCAGCGCAACAGTGCGGCACCCGCTTACTAACAAAGCACCACACATGGCTTGCTACATTGGATGCAATTGAGCAACCAAGCGAACAGCCACAAGTATAGCTTCTACAAGTGTTTGCTTTTAGGTTATGCCTCTGGCTTCTTCGGCTTGGCAAATGTCTCGCTGAGTGGCTCCCCGGCGACAGCTTGGGATTTCGTGTCGCAGTATTCCCATCGAAGGACTTCGCATCGCCTTCCAAAAGCTGCGTTCTAGCGAGGCATTTCCAGAGCCATGACTCTGGTTGTGGGCGGCTCGTTGGTGCTTTCCCCTCACGACCGGTGCCTTGACAAAGATACATTGACGAGCGAGGGGTCTTCAGGTTGAGGCCAATGCAGTTGTATGATTATATGTTCTTAGCCACTTGCAGCCGGTGCCTGATCATGTACCCTGTAGCTCTCAGGCATGCTTCTGACCCTTGCCGACCATAGAAACTTCTTGGGATTTGTAGGAACATGCGTACTCAAGCTAGAAGTTGGTCTGGTACTTGATATAGCTTGTTCAAGCCTCACAAATTAGTTAGTGTATTGCCCCATCTGGTACTTGTGGTTTGCGTCTGTCAGGTATGAGGATCTTTGCCTTCCTGTTGGTCCGACTCATGTCCTACTGTAAGCACTAGAAACAAATATTTCTGTCAGTATTTCTTAGTGTCGTCGTCAGTCTTAGTACTGCAGCAGTATGTACACTAGTATTACCACTGTGTCGAGAATTTTGACCATGGATTTGCAGCGTATCAACATCTGTCATCTCTGCAAGTGTTGCGACCAGCCAGCTGAATGCGAGCAGCCACCTGTCCTGTACTTGAAATGGCATGTCACACGAGGTTGGAAGTCGAGGATAGACCAGAAATTCGATCCATACGCACGTCGACGTGGATCATACTGATCTCGTTACGGTGTAGTAGTAGCAGCTACTACGGTAACAGCACATTGGGCCCCCCACCAACATGTGCCGTTCATGCTTGCAAGACCGCGCTGCTACATATGAAAAGGTAGGGTAACGGTGTGCGAGTGGCTGCACAGCCTCTGCACTTTTCACACTAATGTACGGTCAGGCCTATGTTCCAACAGAAACATGACAGTTCCCAAGCGGACAAGCAGATCAAGAAAGCACCTGGGTAGTGCAGCAAATGCTGGAAGGTAATGCAAGACATCTGCCGCAGCGTCCGAAGTACAAATTATAACATCGCATTTTGTGTCCGCAAAGTGTTGAACAGAGGTTTCTGCTCCTATTCAGCCAGGAGGGAACCCCTGTATCACAAGCGAGGCTCAACGGAGAGATCCTGACGCAACTTGGCTGATCCAGCAAGCAAGTCTTGCAAACTTGTGGCGGGCTGAGACACCAGAACAGCACCCCAGGCAATTCCTGCTCTACTTGGACATGGTCGTTCGAGGTGACAGGGACATTTGATTGTTGGGCTTTTGGATGATGCAGAAGTTGTCCAAGACCTTTGTTCCACAGGTGCATTGGACCTAGGTGAGGACACTGGGGGCCGTGATTGCTTGGGGTTCATGACCTTGGAAAAATTGCCTCTGGGAAAGAGGACTGGTCGACTGCCATGGAAGCCTTGGGGGCATCCGAGGCTCGGGACTCCTTTCAAGTATCAGTAGTCCTGATACTCAAGGGGCCTGGGGTAGCGGAGCTCTAAAATGTTTCCTAGATAATCGTCTATATCATGACAGTAACTACAGCCAGGACATATCGTAATTACGGCCTCTTATAATCGCCTACCTACATAGATGAGGCCCATGTTTCGCAATTTACCTCCGTGGCTTCTGTGCAAGAAGAATACAGGTAAGATAACCCCAGTATGGCAGAATCCTCCTCATTGGCATCCGCCAAGAGACCCCCAATGGTTGGAAGCTCTCAGTCTATCCTAAGGCCGTTCTTCGCACTCTGGAAGCCAAGAAGCTGCGAAAGGGCCAGGGGCGCCAGCTGGAGCGGCCTGGCAATCTTCACAGTCAAATCGCTTTCGTAGGCGCGTCGGGTTGTCGGTGTGGGGTAGCCATCTCTAGTCCACTTGGCATCCTAGGTCCGTGTCTGGGGCAACTCGATTGCAGCGAGATTCGGAAGTTCGCACTTTCAAGACAGCTTCGGGTTCTGGCATCAGCAGGTAGAACATCTCAGGAAGTGCGATTCGAGGGTGTTACCTTCTCTTACCCTGGACGGCCAGAGAGGCAGGTCTTGAAGGCCGCCTGCAGCATCAAGCCTCAGAGGAATAGCCTTATCACGTTGATTTGTCGGTGTAAGTGCAGTGGACAGAAGAAGATGATGACACTGCCTGCCCGGGGATGATTCGGAGCTTTGGCCTTCCAGCAGTATGTGACTTGCAGGATGTGACCATCCATTGCCGAGCAGGCTGGAGAGCTCTGGAATGTGAATTTCTTGTCTTTCCAGAAAAACATGGGTAGGATTATGTGGCTTTTAGAACCAGTCTTCCTGCTATTGGCGTTCGTATCTTTGCTGTTGGCTTCTCCAGGATAGAGGTCTTGGTCCATTGTGGACCGTGAATCCGGCAGGCGAGACAACAGCCTTGGTCGGGACAAGTGGCTCTGGAAAGAAGCTTGGCTCGACCAATTTATGGGGACACATGATGGGCGCCCGGCCCTCCCCTCCATCCTGCGGTGTAGCTGGTGGATGCTGGCGGTTTCCGGATAGGACTCGCAGGAAATAGAGAATTCCAGCCCCCCCCTGTGGTGTGGTTGGGGCTTTGGGGTTGGGAACATCCCCCACATGATGTGCTGGCTATCTTCTAGACTTCAAGTTCATCTGCCAAGGGTCCTGTGGCCTGTGGTCAGGTCTTGCGGCTTGAATTCAGAGTTGGCTAAAAGAAGCATACCGGAGGCAGGTGGGGGTGATGCCATGGCAAGGTGGGCGGGGGGTTTCGCGAACTGCGAACCGGGATCATGTACAGCGGTCTGCGGATGTGGTTTTCTGACATGGGCCAGGTGGGGAAAACTCTACTGCCTGTCATAGATATACGTACGTAGATAGATGGACTGGGCTCATTACCCAGGATCATGTCTCAGATCCCATCCCGTCAGGAGCTCCCTCATCAACCTGATCCAGGGCTTCTACCATGTACAAAGCGGCCAGGCAGTGATCTTAAGCTTTCGTCCCCGCATGCGATTGCTCGGCGAGCAGGTTCTGATCGACGGCGTGTCGTTGGAGGAACTGTTAGAAGCATGCAGCAGTCCGATTCATTTCGACAGCTCCGTATGATTCTCAGGACCTGGACGAGGAATGGCTGCGAGGTCAGCTGGGCATCGTGGGCCAGGCCCGGGGCTTGTTTTCTCGTGAGGGATTCGAAGCATTGCTGCGCTGAGGAGCCTCGTTTCTTCAGGGGCTCCGTGGCCGAGAACCTTGCCTGGGGGTTGGGTGCAGCCAAGCGTGAAAAGCTGGAAGAGGTCGGCGATCAGCGTTGGGATGTCACAGCCGGTCCTTCAAACTCGCCTTCAGGCCGCCCGAACCGCACACTGCCACGAGTTCATCACCAGTCCCTCGGCAGACCAAGGGCTTTGTCGCCGGCCTGTCATGGTGCTGACAAGGTTTGCCTCGCGGCTATGACACGGAGATGGCAGATGGGAAGCTGCTGTCGGGAGGCTCCGCGCTTGATTTGATTGATGGCTCCGACAACTCCCGGGGATGCTGCCAAGTAGCAGCGCGATGACATTGCCAAAGCTTTATGGCAGAGGACAACGTCAGCGGCTGGCCATTGCCCGCGCGCTACTGCGCGACCCACCCGTGTTGATACTGGATGAGCCTTTTGGACACAAGGAGGGATTGGGGACACTTCGTTTTGGGCGGCTCGGGGTGCCGTCGCCGAGTGTTTACCCTACTGCATGCACGGATTCCGAGTGTTGAGGGACGGCTGTAGTGAGCCTCACCCGGATTACATGATTCGGAATTTCGACGGTTTCGGCAAGTTGCGCGTGTGGTACCTGGAGCATCCAAGCATCCAAGCCAAGGCCCACCTCGGCGCTGGACCCATCAACCAGCAGGCTCGCAGCTTCAAGATGCAAAAAACAGCCCCGTCTGGCCCAGAATACGCAAGCATGATGGATTTCAGGCTAGACCAGGGCACCTGAAGCTTTTTCACGTGCAAAAGCCACGTGCGCTGATCTGACAGCACGGTAGGCAAGTGTCCTTGGCGCTGAAAGAGGCTGGCGGCTTGCATGGTGTCGCGGTGTAGTAGCCCAAATCTAGACACAGCCAGTCAGCTATCGGACAGCCCGGCGCAATCAGAGATTAGCCCAAGACAGTCTCTCTCGGAGTGCTTCGGCTCGGCATTTCTGGCTGGAGGCACAGTGGTCAAAGCGCTTGGGCCGGCGAAGGACGGTGATTGTGGCTTGGACGCAGGGGGTCTCTGCAAACATGTTTACTAGATTCACCAGCGCAGCAGCACCTGTGCATGCAGTGCATACCTACTTGGCAAGTATCGGTACCCTCCTTCGAGTGTGGCTGCTTTCAACGGGCTGCCATTTCAATTTGCCACTCTTGGTGCCTGAGACTCGCTTGCCTGTAAACATCGAGGCGGGCGCTCCTTAGCTCCCTGACCTAATTTCTCGTGCTGGACACATAGCCCTGAAGAGTAAGGGCGTGGCGTACCACAGGCTGCAAGCTCCCCTGATTCTGGGTGCAAGGTCATCGCGCATCGTCTCTCCACAGTCAAGGACACTTTTCGCGTGCTTTGCAGAAAGATGCACAGCATCACAGCATTATAATTCTTCTTGCTTTTGATGAACATCCGGACTGAGACTGGCAGGACGCTGAGCAGATCGTTGTTCTGGAGAACGGAGTTGTGGCGGAGAAGGGCACCCATGAGGTATCCTGGTAAATTCACCAAAGTGTATTCCGTTCCACAATCACTCTATCTCTGCGAAGCAGGCTTAGGCATCCCTCTCAGGTGTCCGTTGACCTGTGTATTTAGCAGTCCACGCAGCCCTGCAGGTGGGGTTCCGGAGGTAGAAGGGATCTCCAGGCTAAAGATTGCTCACGAACTACAGGCAGTACAATGCTTGATAGAACTAGAAGGTCTATGTCCTAAGTCATTGCGGCCCAGGCACTAGCTTACCCTTGGCTGAATTTCAGGAGCTTATGTCACGTCCTGGTGGTGTCCTGTGGCGGATGGTTTCCTGGCTCATGTGATTATGCGGGCCTTTGCATTTTCAAGGCTGTTGCAGAAGAACCCAGGTGAATGACCAGCAGCTGCCCTCTGCATGAGAGGCTGAAAAGCACTGAGGGCTGATTCATAGCATCTGGCAAGCATGATAACATTTCTACAGTTGTACAGCGACCTCCTTGAGGGGCCAGATTGGCTGCAGAGACGACCCGCCGTGCTGCTCAAAGTCTAGCGGCTCTGTTGCAGGCGTCTCACAAAACATCAAGCCAGTCATAGGTTCATCAATACCAGCATGGCTCCAAAGTGGCCGCATCTCGCAACGAGATGTCAGGGCGAGCTGAGATGCAAGTTGGTAGAAGGGACGCCGTGTTTTCGATAGCTCGAGACAGTTGCTTGTCCTTGCCAAAAGTCGCTGCCCGCAGGAGTACAGAGAGAGAGCAGCTGCTTGAGCGGGAGCTCCAGGTGGCGAGAACTTTCCTTTACGAGTACTATTGTTATTACTGTTATTGCGGGTGCTATACTGCTGCTACTTCTCCTCCTCCTCCTCCTCCTCCCCTGACTACCACTACTCCTCCCTCCTCCCTCCTCCCTACTACAACTGCTGCTACTACTTCTACGACAACTACGACCCTACCCCTCATGATCATGAGGAGATGCGAGAAAAGCTGGCTGCGCAGATGGAAAAGACACAGTCCCTGCTGCAGTCGCTGGAGGCCTTAGCTTGGTTTCAGGCTAAAAAGGTAAGCGGTACCTAGAGTAAGCTAGACCCTCAACAAAAAGGCACAGATACAAAAATGTGAGGTACAACACCTTTATTCGTGGGTTGATCGGGGGTCCCTATGTACACCAGGAACTGACTTTAGTATATTCGGGTCTTATTGGGGGCCCCTTCTTTTGCTTTCTTCCGATGCACGTCCCGGCCCAAAGCCGACAAGGCAGAAAACCGTATGGGGGATGGACAAAAACCTGCTTGATCCCCTGAAGACCGGAAACCTCGGAAATTGTGATGCTGCTCTACGCCCTTCACTGAGGGACGCAAAAGATTCTGTGCATCAGTCATACCAGAAGCAAATCAGCCGGCTGCCTCTACGAGATGGGAAATGAGATGTAAACTGGGTGTTTCTAGGGGATATGCAGAGACATGTCTAGCATTTTGGATTCGGCAATGCCAGGAGCGCGAGGCTGAGCTGTCCGAGGAGCTGGCGCTGCATGCAGTAGCTGAGTTGTCCGCAGTCAATCGTGGTGCTCTCCCTAAGAACGACCCCCTGCACATTCTGGATTATGATGAATTTCAAGATATACCCTTATGTCAGCATATATATATAATGTAATATAATATAATATAATATGATATCATGAAAATAAATATTCCATGACCCGTTTCAGCGACAGGTTCAGGATCGCTTCGAACGGCAAAAGCAGGAGCTTGGGAGGCTGCAGGAGGCTCGCGCTGTCAACCTTCGGGTGAAGGAACTACTAGGGTATAAGGGCTTAGGGCATAGGAACTACTGTGCAATAGTACGCATAATCTGGGATATTACCCCAATAATGGAGAATCACATGGAAAAAACGCGGAAAACGACATGGGCACTGCTATATATAGGGTTTCTTAAGCATTATATCTACAATAGTATTCTGGGTTTTCAGAGCTTGGGGGAAGGGGAAAAGGAAATGGACACACTTTGCATTTTAGGGTCTAGGGCCCTGGGGTGCTTAATGAAGAATTTTGGGAAGGGAAATGAAAATGGAACTACTGTAGTATTCGGGGTTCATAGGTTTACTGGAATGGAAAGGCATTTCTAATTACTAGATTATTTTGCGCAGGGTTTAGAGTTTGGAGTGCGTAATTAGTAACGGATAGGGGGCATGGACAAGGCAATCAAAGGGCCTAGGAAAATGTACACGGAAATGGAAACTGCTATATTGTACAGGGTTCAGGGCTCACGGTGCTTAGTAAGGAATGGGGGGAATTGGAAAGGACATGGAAGCTACCATTGTTTAGGGTTCAGAGTTTATGCTGCTTAGCAAGGCATGGGGGAATAGATCATGATAGGGGGAATAATGTGGATCCATGCCTCTAATCCCGACACTAAACACCAGGTAGCAGAGCTTTCACTTTGTCAAGGCAGGCTATTTGGGGTTCGTCAGGGCTTTCACTAAGAGGACTTTGGTAGCCCCAGCCTCCTAAATCGACCCGACAGGATCACGTGACATAATACGGTCCTAAGCGTTTGGGTGGGGTTATGTGGGGGGTTGCCAACGTCGTCTTGATATTCCTGTAGTTCCATGCTCTCGCGCCGGGACCAACTCGCGGTTGTCTGCAGCAGAGCATGATGATGGCATTTGAGCAGTGCCACGATCATTAGCAGTTTTTTCGCGCACGAGTGCTTTCACATTTTTTGTTGCCATTGCTGTTGTTATATTTCCTGTCATAATTTGGCCAGCTTGCCGAATGCTTAAGTTAACTTTTGGGCACAGGGCTCATTTTCCGGTCAACAATTGTTTTAGATTTTGTATGAGGGTATACAAGGGTGTGTTCGGGAGAGAAATAGGCTATCTTATGCATTCCGAGGGCTGGCCGTTAGCATGGAAATTGTTCAAGAAGCGTTGTTGTGAACATGCGGAAATGGCAGACCAACTGGTGAGAAGTCTTGTTTTGAACACGCTTGGCCGACAGATTCTGATGGCGCGACGAGTTTCAAAAGCCAGAATGCGAGGATTTTGAACATGAACGAATTACGTGACAGGTTGTAGCATGGCAAGGCAAGTCGTAAAGAGGTGGGATCGTTTCAAGTGTAAAGATTGATTTCCGAGCTCTTCCGAATCCGAACGTCTGAATCCATGCCAAGGCAGGGGCGAGGCTGTTGGTCCAGTCTCGGTATCGCGAGGTAGTCGTATAGCAGCAGCAGTAGCCGTGGTAGTGGTAGTAGCAGTAGTACCAATAGCACCAGCACCTGCAGCAGCAAAAGCAGCAGCAGCAGCAGAAGCAGTTTGTCAAAAAATTGGACGTCCGAGCTCTTCCGAGCTCTTCGAAGCTCTTCCGAAGTATTCCGAGCTCTTCCGAGCTCTTCCGAGCTCTTCCGAACTCTTCCGAATTCTTTCGAACTTTTCCGGGCACTTCCGAACTCTCCGGAACTCCGAACTTTCCGAATTCTCCCGAGCTCTTCGCAGCTCTCCCAAACTCTTCCAAACTCTCCCGAACTCTTCCGAACTTTTCCGAACTTTTCCGAACTCTCCC
>CAJNIZ010036557.1:115597-175745 GCA_905231905.1 Symbiodinium pilosum | reverse complement strand
GTACCCTCTTTAATGTCCAACCGCCCTGGGGGTGCTGCTGATAAGGCCAGGCCTCCAAACCTTGAAGCTATGCAGCCACTCAAGCTGAAACTTAATTAGCTTCTGAGGCCTTTGAATACTAATACTAAATACAATACTAATACTACAACTGAAGCTAATACTGATACTGATCCTGATACTGATACAAATACAAATACAAATAGGAATACGAATACTCATACTAATACTCATGCTAATACTAAAGCTAAACCTAATACTACTACCAATACGAATACTGATACTGATACTGATACTAATACCAATACGAAAACTAATACTAGTACCATTAGGATTCAGCTGAGACCCCTCAAACAATTTAAATTCAAGGTCCAAAAATTGATTGGGGAGGGGGGGCAGGGAGTACATACTAAAGCGGGTCCAACATGTAATTCTTTATAGGAGACCGTGAGGATGCCTCAAGGTTATGGGTATATAAGCTATGTAGTCCAAACTCCTAGTATCCCAGTTAGCAACCCCTATAACATTCCTGTATGTAGCTCCCCTTTAGGGTACATGACGATCGGAGCTGAGGTCAAGCTTACCCTAAGTCTCGGGGCAGAGGTCCTCGCAAGACAAAACAAGGAAGCTAATTTACCCTCTTTGCAGGGCTTCTGTATATGCAGTGTACAATTGCAAGACGTTTTCTAAGGTTTCGGAGGATAGATGCCGGTTCCCCGACCCCTGGGAGGATCTATAAAGTAGAACCCCCCCCATTATGGTACCTTATATACTGTCATTGGGTAATTCCTACGAACCCTTTGCTAGATCGGCCCGCTGGGTTGATGAGATGTAGATCTTTGGGGCTCGGGTTAATGTCCCTTAGAAGGAGCGGGTTGCCACCTGTTGCTTAGTACTTACTTAGTCATTAGTGGTTGTTCAAAATACTTGTCCCCAAAATGGCCATAATGTAGGTTCCCTGTTTGGTTAGGATCTCCTTTTAAGGAAGTGTATTCCCAACGGTCCCTTCTTTACAATGACCTTTAGAACAACCCCCACTTAGTAGCAAATGCAGGAATAGTTTTTTCCGAAGCACTCTCTGAATACTCCCCTATACTAGCTCCTTGAACCCATTCCCTAAACGCTAAACTCTAAACCATATTACCTCCTCAGCATCAGATGATTGTGTTGGGCTTCGGCCTCTGGGTCTCATAAGTCTAATATCTAAGCACATGAACGCAACTAAACTAATCCGCTCCCCTAGATATTCAGCATTTCCCAACGTTTCATAAACGTTCTACAAACAAGAAAACTATAGATTTTCCAGCGGGAATGGTTCTACGAATTAGTCCTGCATAGACTCGCAGCCGTCTGCGTCTGCCCTGCACGCTAGCCAGCTCACGAAGAAATTCTCCCTACCTAGGCACTAGGCCCTCCACCTACCCCCTACTAGGGCCGAAACACCCACTATTGGGGGCCATCTATCGCCAATGAAGGGTACAGTGGATACTAAACAGCTGCATGACCCTAAGTATCTTATGCCTTGGGAACTATGGTACTATAGTATACTAGGGTCATGCAGGATTCTTGGTATCAACAATATGGGGGTCTTGGTACAGTAGCTTGGCCCACTTATTGCAAAAGTGGGTACAGTACCACGCAGCCAAGCTTAGGACCAAACAACAACTAAAGTCTACCATGGCTCAGGGTTTAGGACTAAATTTTACCCTGGCTCAGTGTCTAGGACTAAATTCTACCATGGCTGAGGGTTTAGGACGTAAGGCTTCGGCTTAGGGCTGAAGTTTCAGGATTCAAGCTTTAGTGTTTAGAGCTCAGAGTTTAGGACGCATGGCTTTGGTTTAGGGTTTCAGGTTCAGGGTTTAGAGTTTAAGGATTAGACCCGAAGCCCTAAACCCTAAACCCAAGAGCTCAGGGTTTAGGACTTAAGGTTGTGTGATAACGGCCCCAGACTCCCGGCCCTACACCCCTGAAATCTGAATTCTAACCACCAAATCCCCCAAACTTCGAAAGCGACAGAACTTTTTGACAAAACCCCAAAACCCAGAACATTCATCAAGGCTTTAAGGAAGAAAATCCTGAGGATCCAGATAGCTCAATATGGGTAGTAGTTACATTGCACACTTTAGGGCCCAGTGCAGGCATTATTTCCCGAAGCTCCAAACCTTGGACCCCAGATCGTAGTTTCCATCTCCTTTGCCATGGTATACTTGGGCCCTAAACCCTAAACTCTTAGGACCTTAAACCCTAAACCCTAGACTCTTAGGACCCTAAACCCTAGATCCTAGAAAAAGGCAGAGGTACTGAGCCATGAGGATCATGAGCTCCTTGCAGGGCTTCGGGTTCGGGTGCTGGACATGGGATCTAAGGGTTTCCCAAAATTCAGGGGCCTAAGAGGGAGATTCTTGAAAATAGGGGTGCCATTCTGGGGGTCCCCATAAAAAGGAGCATCGTATTTTGGGGGTCTATAATGGGGGTCCCTCTACTTCAGGGAACTGGGTTTCCTTGACCCGGTTCAGAAGCCTGCAAACCAACTGGCCCAGACCCGAAAGGGGAAGATACTGGGTCCTGCCCCCACCCATTAACAGTCTATATTCGGGATCATATTAAGGGCTATATATAACTATGTTATAAGTATTGTCCAACTGTTAAAGAGTCGGGGCAGTACCCAAAAGGTACTAATGGCCCTCAACCCTGCAACCCCAACCCTACCGTGTGTGTTACAGCTTGTATAAGACCCCTCAACAATATCCCTCTACAACCTTAGGATAATAGTAATAGTAACAATAATAGTAATGACAGTAGGAATACTCATAGTCATAACAGTAATGGTAGAAATAGCACACCAATCCAAAAACCCCAAGCCTTGACCACGTCCTAGACCTCCATCCCGAGACTCTACATGCTGACCCTCAGTCCGCAAACGCTGAGCCCTAAGCTCTGAATCTTAACCCAACCTCTGCACTCTAACTTCTAATGCAGCCCAAAGAAAACAGCCGAACTCTAATCCCCTTCCCCTGCAGCTAATCTTGCACTACTTAGCATCCCCAATGGCCTGTTGATGCCGAAGGCTTACACTATAGAGAGCAATTCAGGAGTTCCTCCATCCAGCCCACCGCAGCCAAAAGCTCCTTCCCTTTTCCTAAACTCCAATCACTCTCACCCCCGAACTGTAATCCCTAAACCCTGAAGTCGAAATCCTACAGTTTAGAGTTTAGGGTTTGGGGCTTAGGGGTCGAAATCCCATGTAGGCCCCAATCCCCAAGTCTACGACCATCTCCAGATCGTTATTTAGGATCTGAAATAAGGTTTAGGGCTTGAGGTTTGGGGCTTGGGGTGAAATACGCTGTTGTTGCTGGGGTCTCAGGGTCGGATCTGTCTTCTCCCAACCCCTACTGTTGATACCCCACGTACCTTAAAGTCAACAAGGACCCCAAATCTACGTAGAATAGCAGCCCAAAACTTTAAAAATAGGCCAGAACACCATTTCACGTACGATAGGGGTTCAGTCGAGGAAGGACACCCAGCCTTTTTGTTCGTATCAACCGACCTTTTGCCGTCGACCGCGCATGCGGGTTTTCCAAAGATCGGGCCCCATGCTTGCGAGCCTCAAAAACCTATGGTTGGATGTATGCCCCCCTTTTAGAAAACCTCTCTACCTTTGCTAAACCCCTACACCCAACACATCAGCCCTCAACCTTAAACCCTTGAATCCCAGCTTGTGGCAGCAAGGTCTCCATCTCCGCCAGGCGAGCGCCGATGCACATCCGGGCACCAAAGCTGAAAGGCTTCTCAAGCCTTTTTGGGATTTGAGGTATAGATTTTACCATATATTTGTGCGGGTGTGCTTCCTTTTTTTTGTTGGTTCTGTGGTTTAGCGTTCCGGGTGCAGGGTTCAGGATTTAGGCATGGGAAGGGTCTCCTATGGGAGCTAAAGCTGCCCTCATGTTTGCTTTTGTAGGAGGTTACGGTTTGCCGGGTGTATGGTGACAGGGTTTGAGGAGTTTCAAGGGACTGAGGCTTTCGGGGTTTCAGGATTTAGGGCGTTGGCTTTCTGGTTCGAAGAGGGTCAGGTTCTTAGGACTCTCATCGTCGCATACTCAACGTTTAAAATTTCATTCCAGCTCGCGGTTTCTCGGGTTTAGAGCTGGGTGTAAGCCAGGCTCATCTCAGGATCGCAATCATGTCATAATTGGTATGGAGGAAATCTTACTTCGCGCTGAAATGCCTCCCCTGAACACATGCTACTTACCCTAACGACCCTTGACCGGTTTAAGGTCCTATCGTGACACAGATCAAGTCTAAAACGGTGCGTGGTCTCCTGGGGCATATCTGAGTGGTTGTCAAAATTATGGTCCTTTTTTGGGTACCCTATTATAATACGGCACCTAATATTTAGGGTACCCAAAAAAGGACCATAATTTTCACAACCACCCATCTGAAATCTAAACCCTTACTTGGAGGTTCATGGGACTTGGTAAGTACTTATAACTGGGGTTTCACCCTACTTATAACTGGGGCAACCCGTATAGGGTTATTCAGGGGGGCTATAAGTAGGGTTATAAGCCCAGTTAAAAGTATTTAGTAAGTCCCATGAACCTCCAAGTATAAACCTTTGGGAGGATTAGGAGAAATTCTTCGAGAACAGTGTGCTCATCTGGGCCCGCAATGAGCTTCTTGTGACGGAGTCCTGCACACGGTTGGCCGCCCTCTGCTTATCAGCATCCAAATACTATATGGGCCTAAAGGATCTCCAATGGTATGTTCTCCATTCCTTGTATAATGATGGTACTGGGTACCTCAAGGTATTTAGGCACCTACATTAGAGCAGTGCCAGCTCGGGCTGAACCAGCCGCAGCACGCTTCTAGCACATGGTCCTCCACAGGAGGCGTACCTACAACAAATCTATCCACAATAATAACCAAGACGCACAAAATACGCATGGTGCTTATAGTAGAAATCCAAGACTCCGACATCGGCAGCTTAGGCTACGCATCTCACAGCCCGGCGTGAGGCAACAGGATAATACATGCATCACTCGCCCCGAGACCAGTATGGGACCACCAATAGGGCCCTATAAACATTACAGTCCTTCCAAAAGGGGCCTACATGGGGTTCAGCTATGAAAACCTAAGTTAGGCACCCTACAACTCAGTTATGAAACCCTAAGTCTCGCAGCGTGAAGCCTAGCGTAGCCCGCGGCTACACCCCATCGGCAAGTTTCTCAAACATAGGGATAGGTAGGGATAATAGGAGCTTGTGGGCGTCCCTATTGAGGGGTGCAAGGGATTTGTCGAGGAACTCTCATACCCCACACGCTCAACCCCATACCATCATGCTCATGTATTCAAACTTGACTTGCGACCCAACAACCCGAAACCCTAAACCCTGATCCCTAAACCCTGATCCTAAGCCCTAGAAAACCTCTCAACCCCAAGTAACAGCTTGTGGTCGATCAAGGACTTCAGGGGGTCGCTCTTCCGAGCTTCCACGGCCTCCGAACTACAAAAATCCTTTGGCATCCTACTTTAGGGTTTAGGGTTTGGGGGTTAGGGCTCAGGATTTATGAAGATATAGGGTTTAGGGTAGGGTCTCCAGCCTTTAATTAAGGCTCACACAAACAAACTTCTACCATTTTCTCTTCCATGTGATGCTCCATTTGTGGGGATGCTATCCCAACATCCTCACCTTTAACCCCTAAACTCTAGGTCTCTTATCCTCAAATTCTATAGCCTTTAGGGCTAAGAGCTAAATGCATTGAAAGGACAGGCCTGGTACAAGACATGAACAGGACGGTGCAGTTTCCGCCCCAAATTTCCCAAGGACCCAAATTTCAAATATTAGCGCTTCAGACCCCAAATACCACTGAAATTCTAGTATTTGGGTCCCAAAACCCCATGATTCGAGTCCTTGGATCCTGAGGGTACCATCTCCAGGAAACGGCGGGGAGTAGCCACTCGGTTTCAGTGTGGGTTGAGGAGTGAAGCACTTAAGTTGGGAGCTTGGGATTCAGAATTGATGGCGGTCGAACTGCACCCTAAACCCTCAAACCAACCCCAAACCCTAAGCCCCAAACCCTAAGTCCCAAACCCTAGATCCTAAACTCCAAACCCTAAAACCTGAACCCCAACCCTAAGCCCGAAACCCCAAATCCTAGACTCCAAACCCTAAACCCTGAACCCTGAAACCCTAAACCAAGACCCTAGCAGCTCCGGGCAAGCTCCTCTCTGGGCTTCTTGCGAGTTGCTGTAAAGGCTCTGAATTTAAGTTACCTTGTGAGCTATAATCTAAACTCCTTAAAGGGGGGTTGTATAGGGGATTATATAGGGGACTACTATAGGGGTTATTAAGGGGGATACTAGGAGTTTAGACTATAGCTCATGCTAGGGGTGTATAGTAAGTGCGGTCTAGGGTTTAGCGTACGGGGTTTCCTCATTCTAGTATTTCAAAAAAGGTACCTTAACTGCAACCCACTCTTGTGAAGTGAAGGTTTGAAGTATGAAGCTGGCCTAGCTTTGCACAATTAGCACCCTGATAGCAGTGGTAGTTTCCCAAAATAGGAGGGCCTCGATAATATAGACCCCAATATACTATAATCCTGATTATAGGAAACAACCCTTATACTAGGGCCCCTCAAAAGGTACTCCCAATGATTGGAACACCCACCCAAAAAACACATCTCTGTGAGTTCAGACTTTGGGTTGCGCTCTTGAAGGTAGCCTGCCAAGATTTGCCAAGGAAACCAGCCACACGGCTGTTTCATCTTACTGGTGCTCGACAAAAGGAAACTAATCCCTATGAAATCACCATAAAATACATTCCATTATTCCCTACTAAGCCCCAGTAAGTTATTGTTGATCTGGGCCCAGGGCTGCTCAAGCCTAGCTAGCTGCTGGATGACAACTTTTACCAGTTGAAACAACACAACTAGATTCTGAGCAGGTATACTGGAATCCTGGTTTAGGTTTAAGGTTTAGGGTAGGGTCCAGGGCTGTAAGCAAACAGGTTCTTCTGAGTTTGGTTCCTGACTTCAGGATGCAACATCAGTACCCACCCTAAACCCTAACCCCCAGAACATGTCTAGCACTTCGAGTTCAGAATCTGAGGCTGCACGATCACAGTGTACTCCGAAGACCAAAGACGTCAAGGAGTTCAAGCTGGGTACTGCCCCCACCCAGTAGTAGTCTATAGTAGAGGTTATAATAAGGGCTATACAAACTCAAAGCGAAATTATCATCCAACCGTTACTGAGTGGGGGCAGTAAACAATGAATGTTAAAAGAAGAAGCATACCAAGCTTTGCGTAAGTGAGAAGTGTGTTTCCTAAGCCCCCCCAACCCTCCGAGTTATAGTCTACGTCGGGGCAAACATGAATCACACATGTCAGTTGCTGGCCCAACTGATCATTTCGCGATGTTGTAGGCATCTTAATGGTACGGTACATATGCCTCTCCCAAGAAATGTTAGTCTCCCTAAATAGGGGACCCCCAATATAGACCCCAACATAGTCCTTATTCTGGGAACCCTGCAAATGTACCCCTTATTTGCAGAAAGCCCTATATGCCTCTTCCAAGAAATTGTCAACTGCGGCTCATACCCTAAAACCGAAACCCTAGGCCTGATATCCTTATCTGCAAGCAGCGGTACCGCTTGAACTCTTTACTTTAGGGTTTAGGGTTTGCCTAGGATTTAGGATGTTTGGGCAAGTGCCATAGGCAAGAGCTTTCCGGACCTCCAAGATGCCAGCCTGTGATAAAGCAATCAGGAGCATGCCCAAAACCCTGAACCGCATGAGCTTCAAGTAAGTATGTATTCCAACCTAGCGAGGGGTTGACTTTCTACGTCCACTATATGGTAGTTCCCTTAGTGAGGGAACCCCAAAATAGACCCCAATGCAATATCATCCTTATTGTGGACCTCCAGAAACGTACCCCTAATTTTTGGACAACCCCATTTGGACAGAAAACAAGCGAAAGGTTATCTTCTCAGTGACTAAGAGAAGCCTATGAATCTGATTCACAGTTGCCTCCGCCAAGTAGCGCTCAGGCTGGAATGCCTTGAAGTCGCGACAGACTATCATGGGATCAAATACTTCTAGCCCCCCCCCCATACACCTAGACCCTCCAATGTAGTACCTTTTTGGGTTTGGTATGGTTTTTTGATGGTTCGGACTCTTATTTGGACTACCAAAAAAGTCCTACCAAAAAGGTACACATTGGAGGGTCTAGGCAACTCCCCAACAATCCAATGAGAGGTCGGACCTTGGGGTGGGACATGCGTCTCTCAACAAAGGCGTTACCCTAGTTGTCCCAGGCATATAAAGGAATTTAGAGGATTTAGCGTGTCCCCCTTCAGGATCCTAACTAGGGATTGTTGTAAGGCTACCCCAATCAGCATATTGGCGTAAGGTTGATAGACGGGGAAGACTGCCAGCTTACGGAAAGGAGGTGTAAGTCTATCCAGGGTTAAGTTTGAACTGGCAAGGGGTCCCATCTACCTGCATTGATTTGATACAGCAGGAAAGGATAAATTTCAAGTTGAAATGAGCCATTGTCTAAACTCCTAGTATCCCCCTTAATGACCCCTATAGTAGTCCCCTATATGATCCCCTATATAAGCCCCCTTAAGGAGTTTAGACCATAGCTCAAATGATCATCCAGAAGTGCCATGCAGAGAATGTTCGCGGACAGAATTAGGCTTGCAGGCCATACAGCTCGGTTCCTAGGAATTTCTCAATATTTACTTTCTGTTAGGGTTTAGGGTTTATAGGGCTTCCCCAAGTTAGGGGTACCTTTTTGGGGGTCCCAGGGACTATAGTATTTTGGGGTCTATGTTAATGTTGGGGTCTCCAAAATGCAGATTCCCACAATCAAACTTCAGCTTTTGACAGCTCATGGTAAAAGAATCTGAAGGCGCCACACATCGTGCTAAGTTGGGATCCTTGTGTTTCAGCCTGAGATATAGAGGGTTCAGCTCAGGAACCCCGAAATACTATTGATGGAGGAAACCTTGCAGCCTGGCAGCACTTGGGATACCCGTAGTAGAATGTACTTCCTGCCCTGCTGAGGCTTACCTAAGCCACCAAAATATGTAAAATAATGGCCCTAAACCCATAATAATAGCCGAAAAGGCCATTATTTTACATGCTTTTGGGGCCCAGGTAATAACAAGAATGATGATCGAAACTGGTGCAAGATTGTCTATACACAGTAGCAACCAAAGTGTTGACTCATCTCCTCCACTCACCTTTTCCTTTTCTGGAACAGCTGGCGCCCACTTTTTGTTGAACCACGTACCCCTAGGGTGGATGACACAGTTTGCCAAACAGGCTCTGGAATGTAGGATAAAGTCCCAACCCCTATCCGCCACTTAATCCTTTGTCCTAGTGTGGCTCTACTCCAAGGGCACTAAGCATGTCAGACAACAACATGGAAGCTTCCTACAACAGGACCTTCTAAAACGGTGGCAAGCCTTTGTCAACTTAGGGCCAAGAAAGCCATGGCTTAAGCTGGAGGCAAGTACCCGCCCGCGTTTACGGTGCTACCTAATGTTCTGACTCAAAACAAGATGTTTTTTTGCACAAATAAACAAGAAGTTGGGTCCGCCTTGGCTGGAATCTCTTCTGGGCACGGGGAAGAAGAGGGACATCTTACACTTGCTGAGATACCATGGGGTCGTCCACAATCTGGGCGTCGCGCTGCAGAACCTTAGCTGTGCTTGGATGCTAGCCAACAGCCATCTTGTGCATCTTCAACATGCACTAAGAGCGCAAGTCAACAGGTAAGAATAGTATCAAGAGCAATCATAGTACTAATAATGACCAATAATAGTAATAATCGTAATAGTTGTGATGCTTGCAATAGCTGTAATTTCAGGAATTGGTAATAAGAATGACTATAGGAATATAGAGGACATCATGAGCACCCAGTGACAGCATGTCTAGTCGGCTCGAGTGGGTAGTTCAGTCTCCCTAACATACGGGTACGCAATGCGGCAAGATCAATCCCGAAATACGACAATCCACCCCAAAACGGTAACCTTAATTTGGGGAACCCACCCCCCCAAAGAATCCTTCGAAATACAAGAATCAACACCGAAAATGATAATCCTAAGTTGGGGAACCCCCACCAAATTGTTTCTGGAACAGCCCAGAAACAGAGCTTGCCATGTCGATGCGAGTTCCTGGGACTAGCACTCCCTAAGGGTGCAAGTACACAATAGGAATTGTTTCTTGTTTATAGTTATGTAGTGTTATATAGGGCTTCTAAGGATAGATAGGGTTTAGGACTAAGGGAAGTAAGGTTATACAGGGTAGCGGAGGATATGGAGAGTTTAGGGTTTTAGGGCTACTCTTTAGGGCCCTATATCTCATGTCAAACCCTGATCTCCTCGCGCTGATCCATGTGGGATCCGGTTTGGTTTAGGATGTCCAGGGTAAGGTTTAGGGTTTGGGGTTTAGGGCGTGTAGGGTTTAGGCTTTGGGGAGTTCCGCGGCGCCTGTCTTCGTGCCTAGTGTCTAGAGAGCTCTAACCTTGTCAAATAAACCTGAAACAGGACCACCCATGTTGACACACAAGACTTGGCAGTTCCCAGGAAGGGGGACCCTAAAAAATGGGCCCGAATATATTGTAATCGTTCTTTTGGGGACCCCCCAATCCCTAAATGCTGAAAAACCCCATCGTTAAATATCCCTATACACATCCCAGAGTATGGTTCCTGTTTGGTCGCCCAAAATGGTAGGGGTTGTGTTCTATTGGAGACCGCCCGCAAAGGGCCATAATTTTGACAACCTACCATCGCATGCAACTGCTATAACCCTAAGCCATAAACCGCAGATTACCCTATATTACTGTTATATCCCTGAGCCCTAAACCTTAAGCCGTATATTGTTCCCCTGTGTAAGATTCCCATCCCCAGACCCTGGCAGGACACCTGCTGGAACAGTGTAGCCGCAGAGGTCAAGATCCGTGTCGAGGACACCTTTCCGCAGCATGCGAACGACTTGGTTTGGTGTATGCCAAAAGCAGGGTTTAGGGTTTAGGGTCTGGGACCATCTTAATACCCTTCATTGGGGATGTCTGGCCCTCAGCGCTTTAGGACAAATATTGTTAGTGTAGGGTTTAGGTCATTTAACACTCCTAGCAGGTTCTAGCATGTCAAGGTACAGGTGGAAGCATGGCCCTCTAGCTTGGGCTCCTTAGAACCTAAACCCTGTACCGCAAACATCTTTGCATCCAGTCTCTGCCCAAGCCCATAGGTAAAACAAATGTAGCACTTACGGGTCATATGACCTATAGCCTAAACTCCTAGTATTCCCCTTAATAAGCCCTATAGTAGTCCCCTATATAATCCCCTATATAAACGCCTTTAAGGAGTTTAGACTATGGTCATATCAGAGGCCCACAGTTAGGACCTCCAAAGCAGAGACACAGGCTCTGGCCCGTAACCTGAGAATACCCTAAACCCTGAACCCTAAATCCTTAACCTCAAACCCTAAATCGTTAAACCCTAAACCCTAAAACCCTAACCTAAACCCTGAAAACCCTAAACCCTAAACCTGGGTTCTGTGAGCTCGCCTCTTCAGGGCTGCAAGGATGACACACTTGATATGAACTATAGTCTAAACTCCTTCTTGGGGATTGTAGGGAAGTAGTCTATATTTCAATTTAGGGTTTAGGATTTAGGGTCTAAACTTCTCATTGGGGGCCATATGGAGGATCATAGGGAACTATTCTAGGGGTTTTTGAGCGGGATACTAGGAGTTTAGACTACAGCTCATATGAACATGCATTGGTTCCATCTTAGGAGGAACCCCACCTAGTAATAGTGGTATAATAGGAATATGAGAGGACCCTAATATGATCTTTATTGTCCCTTACATTCACTATTGCTGAGTGGGGCGGGGGGGGGGTTCCACCTAAGTTCTATCCTTAGCAAGACAGTAGGCCACAATTATGGTCTGCTTTACTACTTTTGGGACAAAAGTATTGCCTTATTGTGGGTAACTAAGCTTTCCAGGTCCCGAGATCTAGTATGAGGAAAGGAAAGGATTTCCCCAATCACAGGTTTTGCTGTGCGCGCTCGTTCAATTGCCATCAAGAACATGTTTAGGGTTTAGGGTTCTGAACCTGAAGGATATTTATCCAGCACTGGCTCAGCAAATACAGGCAGGTCTATACCTGTGTCATGCCAAGGTGCGGAAGGTGATGCCCGCTGTGACCGGGGTCAGGCGATGCGATTCCTTGTTGAAAATGGTGGTGACGCCCAATCTACTGTTCTTCGGTGGCTTTTTTGGAAACTACAATTTACAGGCTGGGGGGTCTGTGGGGAACCTGTCTAGGCTCGGGAAAACAGTTTCAGACAACCCAAACGCAGCATCCAGTCATATGAAATCACCAACTGGCGTGATGTTTTAACAGATACAGTGACAGGCACCATTAAATGTCAATAGCTGCTCTTAACGCACGCCGCGGGTGAAAACAGACACTTGTTAAAACACGATCGCTAATTGCAGCACCTTGCGGGCTTTGCGGTAAGTACACTGGTTTACGGTTAAAAGCGCCCCGATGCAGAAGAGCTGAAGACTAAGAACTGTTAACATTGGTGCTAGGTACCAGGTAGGTCAGCTGCCAATAATCAAAAATAACATCATGGAATCCGATACTGCGCTCGCATGGACTTCCGGAACCTACAACCTCCAAGGCCTCTGAGTTAAACCCTACATGAAACATAGTCAAAACTCCTAGTATCCCCCTTGATAAGCCCTGTAATACTCTGCAATATACTCCCTATATAACCCCTTGAAGGAGTTTAGACTACAGCTCAAATAACCCCGAACCCTGAACTTGATGCAGGCAATCTACTGTAGTCTCCTTAGGCCTATAATAAAAACACTATTGTTTGCAGTTCCTTAATGTTATACTATACCCTAAACCCTGAACCCTGAACCCTAAACCCTATCCTTAGGACAGTACAGTCTAGGCCAGCCAAGCAGCCCTCAAGACAGCCTTCAGGTAGGGCATCTCTGACCTAGCTTTCCTGCTATTTGCTTAAGAACCACCCCAAAAAACAAAAATATTCTTCCTTATAAGGGTAATAGAGGGATTATTAGGGCTTACTTGGAGGTTCATGCGACATAGCAACTATTTATACATGGGGGTATAACCCTACTTATAATTGGGGCAACCCCTCTAAGGCCATTCAGGGGGATTATAAGTAGGGTTATAAGTCCAGTTACAAGTCGTTACTAATTCCCAGGGACCTTGAAGTAGCTTTCGGATGGCAACAGTTAAGGTCCGAAAGCTTCGCGTCCATCAGAGGGATTTGGGTTTAGAGCCGCAAGACAATCTGCAAGCTTTTTACCATGGAAGCAGGATGGTTCGGATTCATGATGACTGGCACTGGTTTCCAAAATCTCGAAGACAGGGCATACTGATGACTGTAGGCCTAGCATTACGCCATTTTTGAAGGGGGTCCTGTAGAGGGTTGCGAGCTCTAGCCCGATATGAGGCTTTGCCAAACCAAACTCTAGGTGATCAGTACTTAGGGCCCCTGGAACCTCCTTGTGATTTTGACAGATCCCCGGGATCCTACGGGTGGAAGGGCACAACCACCCCAATTTGTACAAACAGCCCAAAAAGGGTCCAGGGATGCTCAAGGGTCGGGAGTTCGGGATGCTCCAGCATGTTTGGGGTTGGGGGCGGTGCTTGCACAGTCCGGATAGGCGCTCAAAAAGTGAATGCATCGCCGCCAGATATTTCCAACTGACTGCCAGCGGACCTGAGGGTGTATGTGTGTGTGTGTGTGTGCGTGCAGGCTTACATCTTTCAAGTTTACATGCTTTTTCATCCAACTGGAGGAACTGCACCGTAAAGTTGAGGCCAAGCAGTCTGCACGTCGAACAATCCCCTAGGCGTACTCTAGCCCATGAAGGCGGAGGGCGACAAACTTCCACCCTTTGACATGACACCGGACCATAAGCGAAGCCCAACATTTTTCAGACTGGTGAAGGAAAAAGGAAAAGCACATAGCTCTTCATGGCACACCCCTGAAACCATTAATTTCATCCATTGAGAAGGAAGCCAGAGAGCCTGCAGCTCTCTAGGGTTTAGGGTTTAGGATTTAGGGTTTAAGTGTTTAGGGTTAACAAGGGTTTAGGGCTGACGGCTTAGACTCGCTAATTGCGGAGGTGCCAACTGAAATGATTACTTGGCAGCCAAGGAGGAGCCCGAACTTGTAGGTCCAGAACCCCAGTTAGCCTTATGAGTCAACCTGCTTTATAAGCCCCCCCTGACCCTCCAAGTAGGGACCCAACATATAGAGGAATCACATAGGCATGAGGCCTGAACCCTAAAACGCTAAACCCTGAAAACCATAAACCCTTGCTATTTTCTCACAGAAGCACTAATCGACATAGCATCCACACCACGCTCAAAAGGCCAATAAATTTGTGGCTAGAATTATAAGTCAGAACGAGCTGCGAAAAACTGGGGCCTCCAGTGAACTTATGGGGGTCCCTGTTCGGCATTCGAGGATTTTTTTGTTAAATACCCGTATGTATGCTTGCAGCAGCGTTTGGGCGCACAGCCCATAGGCAGGAAATCAAGTGATCCCCGGAAACTTGTCTTCGCAAGGCCGCTGACGAAACCCTGCCTGCATATCCCTGATCCATCCACCCTAGACTCGCGGAACCTTACAACCCTGTGGATGCCGCCGTAACTTAAGTGGTCAGCCATGATAAAATTCTGCGCTGACTGAGAGCCCGCAAGACCAAACAAAAACGGACCCCAAGCCCCAATCCCTCACTAATGCCTACTGCCCCTGATGGGCTCCTCAGCAATCCTACATCTACCCGCCACTTCCCAACAACAAACCTCTTTCATGCCGGGCGCAGCTTGTCGCGCGTAAACCTCGCCGACGGTCCCAAGACCTGCGACCAAACTTCCATTGCAGGGCCACATATAGGGTTTACTTACAAAGGGTTGCGGGGACTGAGTGGGTATATCGAAGATGGCAGCGACTAGAGTTCGGTTACGTGGCCTATAATAGGCTGTTCAGAAGCCCATGGGGAAAACGGTATCCCCTTTTTGAGGTCGATGGTGATATAGTAGGAACCCAGCAACTAAGAATAAAAACGTATGCCACTGAACAGCCTACACACACACACACACACACACACACACACACACCCTGGATCTGACCATTCCCTAGAAGCCCCGTTACCTGTACAGTAGGTTCTTGGGTTGCAGGCAGTATGGTATGACATAGGGGCTAACGAACAGTAACCCAAGCTTCGGGCAACAAGGGTTCCAGGAATGCCAAGAGCAGCATAGGTTCTGCTAGTGCCTTCAAACCCTGGGAAGTACCGTTGTTAGTACCCTAGAGACATATTTTTTAGTATCACCTTTAGGACAAGCCTATACCACGAACGCACTTAAGAGGATAAAAAGGGGGACCTGGCAAGTCTTAGTACACGTTCCTCGTTTATGAACTGTTAAACCACGTAATACCCCCAGCTAGCCCCTTGTAGAAAATACGATAACTTCCCACAGCCTCTAAACCCTACCCCGCGATCCCTAAGCCCCAAGGCATGCCCCAACATATTATAGTCTTTTCCATTTTGCTTTCCATTATCCCTGTATAACCCAATATATACTATAGTAGTTTCCATTATCTTTTCCAGTATCCCTATACAAACCCCGATACACTATAGTAGTTTCCATTATCTTTTCATTTATCCCTGTATGAGCTATAGTCTAAACTCCTAGTATCCCCCTTAATAATTCCGAAAGTAGTCCCCTATATATTCCCCTANNTTTAAGGAGTTTAGAATATGGCTCGTATAGCCCCAATAGACTGTAGGACCCTGGAGCCCAAAACCGAGAGGGGCCAACCTGGTGAATCTCTTCGCGGAGCTTCTGTTGCGCCTGCATCCAAGCAAAGAAGTATGGGAGAATGGAAAATAAAATGGAAACGACTTAGGGTTATGTAGGCACTATGTAGGGTTATACAGGGTAAGTATGGGACCCCAAACCCCTTTTTGAAAGGCATTCTAGGCGTGCTGTGGTTTAATTAGGGCCTACTGGATTGCTGTTAAGGAACTTAATCTAAGTTACTATTGGGGAAGCCATATGAATTACTATTATACACCCATTAAGGTAACTTCATGTAAGTTCCTTAAACCCCTATATTCCCCCGGTTTCCATTTAATTTGTCATTTTATGTTCCCTTTGCTTGTTCTTTATAGGGGAAACCGTAAGCCCCTTTTCAGTTCCTTAACAGCAACCCAGTTTAGGGTCAGGTCAGCCCGGGTGCATTCTAGGTATGTAGGCTCAGGAAGAGGGGGGTTGGGGTGTAGGGGGCCCATACAGGGTCCATGATTATCCCTTAGACGGCAGGCCATCTTAGAATTTTAAAGTTTAGGTTTTTGGGCGTAGGGTTTAGGATCTGGTGATTTTCAAGGTCACTTCGGTGGACGGAGGAAATCTTTGAGCCAATGAGGATCCACAGGATAGTGTAGTTCTCGGAGATAGCGTAAATAGGGTGGTGCAAGACATCCACTGTAACTAGGCAGCGCTGGAATATTGAGGCCTTGCTCTTCATGCAGCCACGTGAAAGTTCTACGCAGAAGTCATAATCTGGGGGATCTGGATGCAGCTCAACTGATGAACTGCCAAGCTACAAAACTACATTATGCAGGTCAGCTGGGATGCCGGTCTCTAACGGCAACATATCAGGACCCAAGGTCGTTGGAGCCTAGTTCACGGGTGAAATCTCTTTCCACGGGCGTCGTGTTTTGTTTTTTTGCTTTTGCGCCGAGGGAGGGGGGGGGGGCGCAACCTTTGCACGTGCCACAAAGCAAGCACTTGTATAGCACCAGAACGACCCACAATTCGAAGCTTTGGCTGGGGACGTGATTTATCAATCAGGGGTCTACAGTATGCAGGAATTACAACTCCTCCCTGGCGGCCCCTGGTCAGACTTAAGGGAAGATTTTCCAAAATGTCGGCAACTTCTCACAGGAGAAGCTCAAAGGCTGTCCTGCCTCTTGATTCTGCGCAAGGTTGATCATTGCCCACATGAGCCTGGGCCAGTTGGTAGTTTCCCTAAATAGGGGACCCCAATATAGACACCAAAATGATACAATCCGTCTTATGGGGACCCCCAAATAAGTACCCCTACTTTTGGGAACTACCCATTTACTGTAGGTTTTGGGGTTTTGGGAGCAGCTTGGGGTCCAGAACTTGGAGTCAAGGCCAAAGTTATGATCACCAGTTGTGTGGCCGCTGTCCCTCTTGAGTTTTGTCTCTTCAAGACTGGTATATGGATAGATATGTGCCAAAAAGAAGTATGCGCCTGCAAAAACTGGGAAGGTGCATTTTTTTTTTCGGATGCCTTGCTCGTGGCGCAGGCCCAACTTCAAGGCTCTACGAAGAGACCTTAGGGTTTTGGGCTTGGGCTTAGGGTTTAATACCCAACTGCAACACAAACATGGGATTCAGCGCCAGAACCATTTTGTACGGCATCCGGGGTCCCAGTTCTATAAACGCGACGTATAGGTAATGCGCTGGCATCGGGTTCCTCCATGTGCCCCCAGCATGCGACAGAGGTATATACATTGATGGAAACGAGAAGCCGCATGAAATCCATGCATAAAAACCTCGCGGCCCCATACCGGGAGATTAGCTTAGGACTAAGAAGCTAAGAGTAGGATAGCTACATTCTTCCTACCTGTGATAGATTGTTGAAATTATGGTCTCACCCTGGGTACCCAAATTCTAAGGGAGATACAAGCATGAAGGGTCACCCGCAGGAGGCCCATAATTGTGACAACCTACCCCATGTATTTCCAACTTTCGGACTCCCTCATCATCCCCGAGAGGCCATGGCCCCCCTGGCTTTGAGCGACCCTGGCATCACTTTATCTCCACCCACTAGGTTCCCCATGAATCAGACCAGACGATCCCCAATTTGCCTGAAAGAAAAGGGAACCTAGGGCAGAGTAGTATGCGAGAGGGGGGGCGGGGAGGGTACGGGAATCCATACCTGAATCCCGAGCCAAGGTGCACATTGTAAGTGGTGTCCAGGCCAGCAATGATCAAACCCCCAGCTTCCTTGTAGCTTTGAAAAGGGGTTAAGGTTGGGTACTGCCACCACCCAGTAACAGTCTATAATAGGAATAGTGATAATGCTTTATGTATCTATGGTATTGCTGTTTTCTAACTGGTATTTTGTGGCGGTAATACCAAAGGTTGAGGCTTCATGTTCAAGCCTAGGGTTTGTCGTTTGGGTTTCGGGTGCGGAGAGTTTTCAGGCCCTAAACCTTACCCTACACCCTAAACCCCTAAACCCTAAACCCTAAGCCCTAGATGCTGCCATCCCAACGTACAGGGCTCGTTAAGAGTCACCTGCTCCTCAGTTCCTAAGGGCGGGGCTGGATCCTGCGCAAGCAGCAGATTACTGTGCTTTGCTCTTCGGCTGCTGGACTTCTTGTTTCTTGCTGCTTTTCAGCCCTCACCCGGAACATTACACCTATAACCTGCCCGCTCACCAGTTACTCAACGAGAAAAAGGACCGCCCTGACTATCCTGAACAACCCTGACCTCTAATTTTGAGAAAGCCTCAAACCCTACGCCCCTAAACCCTGAACCCTAGTGTTGAGAATGCCCTAAACCCCTAAACCCTAAGCCCGAACTTTGAGGAAACCCTGGGATCCCAAAAGGAAAAGCAGGGACCTGCTGGCCTCAACCCCTTCAACACCGCAAACTTACGGGTTCTTAGTAGGGAATAAGGGAATATGACATGCAGGAATTATTTAGGGATTATACTCCCTAACTCCCTCGTAAGAGGCAGTACGTAAACCTCCTAAACCACCCAACTTCAGAAACTTGTTATCATAACTCATTTTTTGTTATTGCTGATGCTAGAACTCTAAACCCCAACACCCCTACGCAAGCAGTTTTTTCTTCCGCGTCAGCCTCAGTCAATCGATACACCTTCGCACGATCACGCAGCAGCCGGCCTAAATTGGCTGAGTAGGTGCCGCTGGACACCACGAAGTGAGAACTTCCCAGGATAAAGAGCACCTATGTCATTGTTTTGGTGGTTGAAGCAGGCAAGGTGTCAAGAAAAAGTTCAGGAAAAAGCGCGGTTCTCAAATTTTATGGGCCCATTTTCGTTATAGATTATACTACGGCACCTAATATCTAGGGGTACCAAAATGGGACCCTAATTCTGGGAACTGCCCATAAAGGGGTTGAGGGAGGGTCTAGGCCTTCTGTTTTGCACAAATCTGGGGTTGAGGGAGGGTCTAGGCCTTCTGTTTTGCACAAATCTGATGGAAGGCAGCCTCGAAACCAAACAAGACTCGACCAACTGGATTTTACTATGTGGCCTACTAAGAGTTAATGCAAAAGAAAATGGAAGCTACTACCATAATTATAGGGCTACATAGGCGTTCTATAGGGGTTTAGGGCTAACCCTTAGGTACCTATCATAGGAGTATAAGGGACGAAGGGTCTAAGGTCCAAGCTTAGTCCCAAGGAGTTTACAGAGCCCAGCAGCAAAGCTACGAGGTACTAAACCCTAAGCCCTGGGTTTAGGGTTTAGGGTTTTATTATAGTAGTTTCCATTTTACCATTATCCCTATATTGCCCCTATATAACCCCAGTAAAATCCTCAGGCAAAGTAAGGCTTGAGGATGTGTGTCTGAACCAAAGAACAAATGCGGCTTAGGGCTTAGGATTCATTAAGTAAGTCTCACTTTATGAGCTCCTCTAAACACCTCCCATTATTACAGTATCCTGCCCCGTGCCCAAGATAAAGCCTCATTAGACTCTTTTGGGTGCATGCTGGGGAGGAGGAATGATGGGGGCGGGTTTGGTAGAAATACCCGAGAGAAACTTGATGACGATGACTGAGTTGTGCAGAAATGAAATAGCAGGATAGCAGGAGCAGCTTCCAAGCACACATGGGACTCTTTTCTTGTCACCCAACACCCTCCCGTAAAAATGAATATCTATATATATATGCATATCTATCTTTATTTTCCTATATACATGTATGTAGATACGTGTATTTGCAATAATTTCAAGATAGACCACATTGGGGCATCTACCGCATTGGGCATGTTTATTATTGGTTAGGATTCGTATTACTTGAAGGGTCTGGGAAACTCCTACTTCCGCCTGCCCCTTGAGTTGTGAAGCTGAGATGCGTCATCATCAGGCAGGTGGTTGATGCGAGTGGACACGCTTGCTGCGCCTTGACTGCGAAAATACTCCGACACCACGCGCAGGTAGTGGCAAGACTTCAGCGGCACGGGATTCTGAACCTGAGTGGATGCGATGATCCTAGAGAGCCATTTCGGTTGTTTGTGTATTTTCGAAAGCAGGGGTACCACTTATATACCCCAAAGTATTGTTTTCCCTGTTCTAAGGACCTAAAAACGGCCAATTCCATGTAATCCCTCCCCTAATGATAAGCTCCAATATGGCATCATTATACATCAGTGGGCGTATTTGTCATTAGGGGCTGGGGGGGTCATTATTAGGCCGAGGGCATTTCTTCCTCGTAGATTGCCTATCGGGCCTTCATGACATAGTGATATACCAGTCGTTGACAATCCTTACTGGTGCTCAACAAAAACGGGAAGTGAGTCCTGTAGAGTGCTGTATAAGGAGTGTTCTAGGGATCTACTCTCCCTTTTTGCCCAGGACTCACGTACTCCCGCGCTTTCTCTTAAGCGCTGATCAAAATCAAGGCTGCCTGTTTGTTTTAATTTTGCTTTGGGACTTCGTATGTGGAAAGCAACTGCTCTTGTGAAAGCTGATTTTCCGCCTTCAGCAAACTGACACACACACACACATACTCACACACACACAGAACATCCAAGATATGAAGCTTAACCGCTTAACCTTCCCTGAACAGCACTGAACGCTAGATTTCAAGGCTGAACAGCAAACCAATGGCGGCCGAGTGACGCTTGCATTCGGGCCGGCATGCATGGTTGAGGATACCTACTGTGTGAACTCTCTCGGGCAGAAAAACGAAACGTTTTCCGCATGTTACAGCTATCAACTCCCAACTAGTCGGCTATATCAGCTCTTGGAGGCTACTTGGAGGGTCAGGGGTGCTTGGTATCTAGGGTTATACTGGGAAGAAGTGGGGACATTCTGTGACTTAGAGGGGTCACAAGTATATCTACCAAGGTTTGCTTCAGGTGCCGTAAGCCCCAAGCCTAGACTATACGACCTAGGCCCAGCCCCACACCCTAAATAAACCCCTACCAAACCCCAGGAAGGCTGCAATGATGATGTCCCGGCCCGCCACCAACTCGGAAGGAAGTGACCTGTGGGGACTCTCAAAGTAAGGATACATGTCACTTACTGGTGCGTTAGGG
This sequence comes from Symbiodinium pilosum, assembly GCA_905231905.1. Taxonomy (NCBI): domain Eukaryota; class Dinophyceae; order Suessiales; family Symbiodiniaceae; genus Symbiodinium; species Symbiodinium pilosum. The sequence continues at coordinate 154,351 of CAJNIZ010036557.1, read as the reverse complement.
GGAATGGATCCCAATCACAATCCTAATATAATCCTCCATAATGTCCACCAATCCCCTTTGTCATGTGCATAACAGGATGGATTGTCAGAGTGTGGTCGATTCTTGATCCGCAGGGTAAAGCAGGATCATCATGTTGGCAACTCGCCCCACACGGGAATGATAAGTGTAGGCCTGGTACGGGGAGGGTGGGGGGTTCACTGGTTTGTGGACTTCAAATCGGCCTGCTGTTGTATTCTGGCAGATCAGGGGACCCATCTGACGTTACTTGATCCGAAACAAAACCCCCCTTGCCGGAGTCTTTACAGCAAGATGCTACTGTGGCCACCGCTGCATGACCCCCAAGTACCCTAAACCTTAGGACATTACGGATTTCAGTATCAACCATACAGCCATGTTGTCGGGGGGTATGAGGCTCGGTTTTGTTTTCTGCTGGATCATCCCAATGCTCTCAGCCCAGCGCTCAACCAATTTAGGGTTGGTTTGTGGCTCGTGGGGATATAGACGTTTTCATCTTCGGGGTAGTGCAAGACTTCAGGGGTTCCGCACAGGGACACAGCCAATGTCTATAAAGCCTATATGAGATATACTCTGAACTCCTATTACCCCTTAGTTTCCCCTTTGTAATACTCCCTTACATAATCCCCTTTAAGGAGTTTAGACTATAGTACATATACACTCACCTGAACGAAACAAAGAAAGCCTGCGTGAGATTTAAGGCTTCCGCTAAATCAACAGCCCCTTATTCTTGGGAGTCCCCGAAACTCAGGATGACCATATGAGCTATAGGCTGAGCTCCTAGTATCCCCCTTAATAACCCCTATATAATCCCCCATATAATCCGCCTTTAAGGAGTTTAGACTATAGCTCATACATAGGCATCCCGGTGTTGAGGAGGAAAGCTATTGCCTCGCCTTCCTATGCAAATAATATGTTTGAGTTTAGGGTTTAGGGTTTAGGTTTGGAGTTTAGGGTTTAGGGGCTCATTTGGAAGTTGCGGCACATTACATGGAATCCCTGCGATGACCTCACATTTGCACCTCACATTTCCCATATCCCTTTTGTCGCCAGGCGCCCCCTTTTTTTGCTGAGAAAACGTCATAACAGGCTCTATGTCACCTGAGGGCAAGCCCAAAATGATAAACCCAGACTGTAGCCCGGGTAGTCCCCCTAGACATATTTCAAAATTGTCATGTCTGATCATTCCTTAGGTTATACCAGAGTGGAAATGAACAAGTAATTCCTAAGGAGACCACAACTTTAATGTAATGCATTATCTAAACCCTAAACCGTAGACCCTAACGGCTGCCTCCGGAATGCAGCCAGAGTCTTGGCGTATTGGTTCCAGGCAACCTTCTTCTTGTAGAAATGTGTTGGATGCCTTGCTGAGCTGGTGTCTCATAGTTTGGCTTACCCCACGCTATCTCTGAGGTCCGGGCAAACGAGCGCTACACAGCAGAAGGAACGTCATCAGAACAGTGGCCCAACCGTCTTCAAGACTGCCGAGCAGCGTCCCAATTCATAAATCGATTTAGGGCTTAGGGTTCTTTTACAGAAGGGGTAGAGGGGTAATGTGGTGGAAACGATGGGTAGATGCAATATAGGGATCGGGGTGTAGGGTGCTCTTTCAATATTTCTGTTCACCATGTTCATCCAGCTGTTTTCGCAGACCTACCCATCTTAGCTGCTAGCTACTTTATGACGTGCTGGATTGTCCAACCCAAGCTGCTTTTACACCTATCAGTGGAAGGTATTTCTGCATCTCGTCCCCCCCCCCTGTTTGCAAGCTGTTCAGTAGCCTCTGGGAAAAATATGTATGTCTTGGTTAATGGTAGTTTTATACTAGGAACCCAGAAACCAAGAAAAGTAAACAAGTATGCCACTGAACAGACTAGCATTCCCAGCCTTTCTCCAGTCACATAAGCAAATCCCTCTGTTCTGTCTTCTACCCAGTAATGGGGACTGTAAGGGATAATGCGCATTATATTAGGGTCCTCTTATATTCCTATTCTAACCCCTGCTACAGGGGGGATGTCCACCATATGTATGTATGTATGTATGTATGTATGTATGTATGTACGCTGAAGCATTCATCTTCAATCATGTGGGGGGCACATATGTCGGATATGCAGATTTCAGGCAGTTCCTTGGAGAGGTGGGAGGGCTTGGGATTTGGGGTCCAGAGTTGGGCCCAGTCAGGGGGCCTTAGTAGCAATGGAAAGGACAATGGAAACTATAGTATCAGGGTTTAGGGTTTGGGTTGCCCTCGTTATGACGCATCCTGGTTCCCCCTGGTGGCCCCGACAAGGAGGGACACTGGCAGTACTGTTGCTCAGCTGATTACGGTTCCTCTTTCCGGCCAAGGAGGGCTGGAGGGCTGGGGGACTTAGCAAGACTTAGCAAGTATATTTTGAAAGCGCCTGGCCAATAGCCTGAGCTACTGTATCCCTTTTACAAGTCACCGACCTAATAAACCCCCCTGACCCTCCAAGTACTCTTGAACCTCCCAGCGCACCCAGATCCTGAATCGAGCCAAGAGAGGTGTAGTCTACACTCCCAGTATCCGCCTTGAGGAGCCCTATAATAGAAACCCTATATATAGCCCCAAGAAAACCCCTTTTTAAGGAGGTTAGAACCTAGGCCCTTAACCCTATATAACCCCCCCTCTAAGGAGTTTAGACCCTAAACTAAACCCTAACCCCTAGATCCAAACCCTAAACCCCACCCGCGTTAAGGAGTTTGAACTACAGCTCAGTTGCTGCAGCATTTCTTCCACTGATGTAGCCGCTTGCTCCAGAACGTCGCCAAGGCGGAGATGGACCACCAGTGCTTCCTTTAGAGGGGATCTAGGGTTTAGGGTTTAGGGTCAAAACTACTATTTAGGGTTTAAGGTCTTTTGGTTTAGGGTTTTAGGACTTAGGGTTTAATGTATTAGGGTTGGGGCTTGAGGGTTTAGGGTTTAGGGTTTAGGTTGCTTCCCTCAGAGGGGGTTCCTACGGCTTATATGGGGTTATATGCGGCTACGTATTTTTCTTTTTTTAAATGGGGTTGTATACTGGGTATATAAGGATAAATAGGAATCTACAGGGTTTAGGGCGAGTTCTCAATAAGATCCTTCGACACAAAATCATTTGGTCCTTCTAATCTTCAGGTTTAAGGTTCAAGGTTTAGGTCTTGGAGCTTGAATTCTGAACACCAAGCACTTGAACGCCAGGGTATTTCAGGGTACTTCAACAGCCCATGCATAATATCATGAAGCAAAGGGTCCTTGTTGGGAGGGCATCCTTGTGTAGGGATGCCCCATGTTTTGGGCATCCGTTTTCAGGGCGCGGCATCTGTGAAGACCTACGGCAGTCCACACGAAACTTTTTCATCCTAAACCCCGAACCCTCAACCCACCCACCCAAATTAGATTCCAAGCAAACGTACAAAATTGATCTTGATCCCTTAAACCTGAATCCTAAAGCCACAACAAAATGCCCAAGAAGTATAGAAAATGGATCTAGGTCCAACTACAAGCTTCAGGTGGAGGAGTGTCGTGGGGCCTGCTTCGCTTCAGGTCATAAACCACCTCGGCAGCGTTGTCAAATAAAACTCTGCGGCTTATTGCTCAGGGTTGAGGGGTTTTGTTTCAGGTTTGGGCGTGTCGATGCAGCTCAAAATAGGGCGGGGGGGTTCTATGATTGGGGGCACCTTTTGGGGGTCCGAAAATCATGAATCATGAGGTCTAGAGTATTTGTGGGCGGTCTATCTTGGGGCCACTTAATTATGGAAAAATACCGTATGTACTTGTCCTGTCCCCATGCTAATTCGACAACTTGCGGAACACAAACTTGTGGGAGTTGATCTCCCGCTATCTAAACCCAAAAGCCCTAAACCCCAAATTTGAGAAACCGGTACTCATGCCCAGGGCGCATGGGACACAAAGAGGTTTCTGTTGGAAGGTGGGCACGAGCATGGCCCCTTTCTGAGGCAATGAATATGGGAGCGGTATGCTACCAGAGACCATAAAGAGTGACCACATTTTTTTTAAGACCAACCTGGTGAGTTAGCTTCTGACAGTTTCTGTGGTCTTTGCAGCAGAAGGCAGAGTCTCGATCATGAGGGTTTAGGGCTTACTTCGTCTCTTTACAAGAACCTGAATCTCTAAATGCTGCTTGGCGGATCAGGGGGACTTAGTCACTTAGCCTAGGTACTAAGACCCCCGACCTCCAAGTAAAGCACAAAGCGCGCGCCTGCTCGAAGGCGTGAAACCAGGCATAGCGGCCGTGAAACTCAGGCTTTTGTTCGCAGGTAGTCCGGGCCAGTCCCACCAAGCCTGCGACTAAGTAGAAGCATGAGCTATTAAGTTTGGGTTTAGAATTTTATTCCCCGGTACTCCTGACAAACTGATGATGTACATCACTGCTAATACGACTATAGCATTGCCCAAAGGCACCATGTAGCTACACAGTATCTACGTGGACCCCAGAGTAGCTCTACTGGCACCATTGGATCCTGAAACGTTCCCCAGGGCTGCAGTTGCCTAAATAGTTGGTTCTGGGTTCTACATACTCTATACGTAGCCCAGTGGCCTATTATCTGAGCTAGAGTCTAAAGTCCTAATACCCCACTTTATAACCCCTGTAGTAGTCCCCTATATAATTCCTTATAGAACCTGCTTTTTGAATTTAGATTATGGGCTTAAAAGGCAGCCGGGAGCGCTATACGCAGTGCCGGGGGCTCGCCAAGGAGCTGTCAGGTGGAAAGCGGCTGAAGTTGTGAAAGACTTGCTCCTTCAAACACATCTGGGAAAACTCCCACAATTCATGATGCTTTTTGGACCGACATTATAAGGATGTATTGGGTCCCCCCATTGTGGGAAACTACCCAAATTTCGCACATCATCATATACCCTACACTATGCCTCAGGAGTTTACAATACTTGTGGACCAACGGACCCCTTTAACAAAAAACCCTATACCCTCAAGCCTAAAGGTCCCTTTGGCAAAAGTGGTTCCCCGGGCTGCATGCCCCACCCCAGGGTTTAACGTGAAGTGTCCTTACCCAAACGAATTCCCATGGCTTCAAAAGGCCCCTCAACGGACCCCAAACTCTGAGGCCTTAGGGGTTTACCATTTCAACCCTAAACCCTAAAAGTCCAAACCCTAAATACCCTAAATACCCTAAACCCTAAACCAAACCCTAACATCTTACGGTCAGAACCGCTGATTCACTGCCCCTCCAGCACGCGTCCTCGCAGTCCGGCTGAGGCAGGCAATGTCGCCCTCTGCAGGCCTAGCTTTGGGTTTTAGGGCCTAGGTTAGTAGGACCCCCCCACCCAGTACTAGTGACTATAAGAGATAATAGGGATTATATTAGGGTTTAGGGTTTAGGGTTTAGGGTCTAGGTTAGTAGGACCCCCCACCCTGTAATAGTGACTATAAGGGATAATAGGGATTCTATTAGGGTCCTCTTATATTCATATTATACCACTGTTACAGGGTGGGGGGTCCTCCTAAGGTCTAGGGGTTAAGGGCTTAGGGGTCAAGGATTTAGGGGATTTGGGTGTAGGGAGTTTAGGGTCTAGGGTTTTGAGTTTCGCGAGTTTGGTTTGGGGTTGGTTTCCCATTTTGTGGGGTAAGCTGCGTTTCTGGCATGTTCGCCCACTGTTGGTCCAACAAGGCTACCATCTTTCTGGGAGTAAGGAAGAGAAGAAGCGTAGAAATCCCCAGACCCAAACCCTGAGCCCTAGACTCTACATAAGTTTAGGGTTGAGGGTTTTTGGGAGGGTCCCAAATAGGATAGACCCCTTAAGGCGGAATCCTTCGAAGGGATTCGCGCAAAAGTACCTAGGCCTGCGGTCTGGGCGTTCTTAGAGGGTTTGTCCAACCCCACGCCACAGCTCAAAGGCCTGGGCTTTTGCAAAACCAATTGGGTATTAGTTAGGAGGACCCACCACCCTGTAATAGTGGTACAATGAATATACTAGGACCCTAATATAATCTGTATTATACATTGCAGTCACTATTACGGGGTGGGGGGTCCTCCTAAGGTATTAGGTAAGTCCCCCTCAGAGTCACTGTTACCAGTGGGTAATAGGGCTTATACTTGTAATGGGCTCTTAATTAAGGCCCTTGACGGACAGTTACAGTAAGGGGGAAAGACCCTTGAAGGACAGCTCCAGTAAAGGGGAATGGCCCAAATTGGGTGTTACTTACTGGTTCTTGGTATTGAGTTGAAACTATAAAGTTACGGCAGGGACTGAACGGTGGAAAACATGTAGTATGGCGCATCATACACCCAGCATGGGGGTCCATTCCTCCACAGGGCTCCAAAAAAGATCCCCCAGAGTCACCTGCAAAGTTTTAATTGGGATTATAAAGGGGTTCTTAAGCGGGTTTCATGTGGGAGCTAATTTCAGACCCTTCAGGGGTCTGAGTCCTAACAAACAGACAGCTGAGAATCCAGCACCATAAACCCTAAAAACTAAACCTACACCCTCAAACCTTAACCCCAAACCCTGGTAGGGGCTAGAGGATGACATGTAAGCTTACTCCTCATGATGGATCCAACCTGTAACCACAGTTCAGCCTATATAATAGCAATCATTCCCCCATTTTGTAGGCCCTAAACCTTAATCCCTAAACTCTACCATAGCAACCATTGATGAGTAGGTATGTCCAAGAAATCTGCTGACAGGCAGTTCCAGGTATGTGCTGCGTTGACATGCTAGGTTCCCCAGTAACCTCTTAACAATGCGGGTACCCTTTTTCATCCTTTTCCCTAAAGTTAACCTTTAACAAGGAGGCAAGGAGACCCCAAAATGAACAGGGAAAACGGGCTACTACTGGGGTATCTAGAATTATTAGACAAGCAAACATGCATGGAATTTAGGAGTGATTTGCATTGTACACAACGATGTACTTTTTAACTCTATACCAACTTCAGATTTCAAACCTTGTGATGAAACCTGCCTGGGCGCAATCTGCACGAAATCGATTTAGGCGTTCAGGGTTTAGGGTTAAACCTGTCTGGGCGCAATCTGCACGGAATCTATCAAGTTGTAGTGCTGCCAACGGGGGTCGTTCGACATGTTGCCCAGAACTTCTTCACAGTGCTGCCAATAGCTGGAGTTTTCAACCTCTTGCGGCTCACCAGGATTTTGTGTTTAGGGTGGAAATAGGGTTTGGGTTTTTCAGTGGTTGTGGGCCGTTATTTAAATTACCTATCTTTCAAGTTCAAGGTGGGAGGGTTTTTCGGCTTCGGGCCTCCCTTTTGCCCCTGATGCGTCCAAATGGAAGTCTCTTAGCCCTAAACCCTAAACCCTAGGTTCCACAAGCAGGGGTCCCCCTGATATACCCCAAGCTATGCTCGTCCTTTCCATCCAAAACCAAAGAGGATCCCCCTAGTTTTTGGAAACCCGAATCCCTACATCACCCCTATGCAATCCCAGTTTCCATGTCCTTGTCCATTCTTTTCCGTTTGATTCTCCAATATTTGAATAGTATCCGTGAACCCTAAACCTTGATCTTGGGAAACCTCCAAAACCAAATCAGCCATTGTCTAAACTCCTAGTGTCTCCCTTAATATCCCTCCCCTCTTTAATCCCCTATATAACCCCCTTTGAGGCTTTAAGGAGTTTAGACTACAGCTCAAATGCTGAAGACCGACCTGGTTGCAGTCTCCAGCTCCAGATCTTCAGCCAGGATGGTGTCTGATTGTGTACAGCTTGTCTTCATCCATGCGTGCTCAGAACATTTCCTGGCATAATCCCATGAGACATCTTGTTTTATGTAGACGTCGTCCTTCTGACCCCCCAAAACATATCTGAAAGTTCACGAAGCTTCCTCAAGACACCCCACCAAAATGAGCTCCCAAACAGGTTCACCTGGACCCTAAGCCCGAACCCCACCCAAAATACTCGCCAACTTTCAGGGGCTCGAGGGATGCATATATAGTCCCCCTTGAGTAGATATAGGGGTTATAGGAGTCATATTCGGATGATGGAAAAGAAAATGGAAACTACTCTTTAGGGTTTAGGGTATAGTCCCCCTTAAGTAGATAGAATATGGGGTACATGGGGATCTTATTCTAATATACCCAAAGCCATATTCTATCTACTAAAGGGGGACTATACGCTTTAGCTTAGGGATCTGAAGGTACAAGGAGATTGCAAGGATTCGTCTGAAGGAACCCAAAAGGCAATGGCCAATCTTCGTACAAATCCCGCAAGCTCTGCGCTCCGAAATCCCAGCCTTCAAGCCGCGAACCCACACTTTTATTCAAAAGATCCTAATCCTTGACACCAAAACTTAAACAGCAGAACCTGCCTCGACCCAGAAAAAGCAGCCTGAGCAATTTATCCTCAAACCCCAAGCCCGGAAAAACAAAAACAGTAGTTAAGCCCATAACTTAAACTGAGCTTCCCTCTGAAAAGGACAGTTTCGCCATAGGGCACATCCAGCCTCGGCTGTTTCTGGCAATATGAAAGTTGGAAGTATGGCCCTTCACATTGATTCCTAGTCTTGTTTGCAGTTAAGGGATCAGGGTTTAGTGTCTCCGGTTTAGGGGTACATAGCGGATATGCAATACCTTTCTCATCTCCTCCCCTCAGTTAATGGCGCTACTCCCTTGACCCCAGTGATAATCCCGAAGCCTTATGATCCCATTCACAAACCCAACGCCCTGGACCCTGACCCCTAAAGCCTGTTGGCCCTGGTCCATTATCCCTCTGCACCTGGATAACAGTTAGATAAACATTGTAGGCTTATATATCTAAATCTCGATACACACACACATATGTTATATAAACCTGCCTCTAACCTTATTGAAAGCTGTTACTTGGTGGGGGCAGTACCCCACCTACACCAAAGATGCCCCTTCAGTTTCACTAAGCCCTAAAACCCTAAACCCATAAATCTCTATACCCGAATACCCTCCCAAAAACCAGAAAACCCGAAGCCCCAAAAAACAATAAACTCGAACTCCTAACTGCACCACTTACACAAAAAACCTTCGACAAAGCGGCGGCAGGTTCGGGCAAGCCGTCTGCCGGATGTCCCGAGTCGAAGCGCGCGCCCGAAACTTACATGCGGCCTGTGGTTCTTGGTCACGGTCAAGGGTGGGTTTGGGGGGCTTAGGCTTAAGGGGATAGGATTTAGGGTCTAAGGTTTACGAGCTTATAGGATACTTTACGGCTGGAGCTTAGGGGGATAGGGTTTAGGGTATAGGGTTTGGGCTTGAAGGGTCTAGGGTTTAGGGTGCAGGTGAAGAGCGACGGCCGAAATGGTTGGAATATGAGAAGTCAGTTGATGCTAGAAATCTTGAGCGTCTCTTTTCGTTTTTTCTACTGAAGTCCCTGAAGTTCCAAAACATAGACCCTAAACCTTTAACCCTAATCCTAACCCTAAACTCGAAACCCTAAACCCGGGGTGCCCAGGGCAATGCAGGGTTTTTCATAGCCACCTTGGGCTGCGAATCTTGAGGTGGGAGGATACGGATGGTCCCAACTTCTGCTTCAACACGACTGGGTGAGACTTGGGGTACATGCGGATAATAGAAAAGAAATTGGAAACTACAAGAATGGGTTGTATACGGGTTATATAGGGTTCTGTAGGGTTTAGGGTTTATCTTGGGGTAGGTATGTCGGTGTATCATGGTTCCGTGAGAAATGTTTGGACTACAGCAGGTTTACTCTTCAGAACTCTAGGACTTGGGGAAGGAATCTGAATGTCCATGGCTTGAGAAATTGCCTGATTCAAGCGAGCGTTTTTTCTAAGAATGATCCGGGTCAAGGGTTTGAGAGTCTACAGTTTCAGATCTAAGGTTTTCTCATCCTGAAACCTATCGCTACTGACCATACAGGCCCTAGACATACTGCCCACACTGTCTCTCCAATAGTCGGCCTCTAGCCAGAAAAAAAACAAAAGTGCTAACTAGTTGGCAAACTGGCTGCCTGCAGTTCCTGTTTCGATCGCCCAGGTGACTGCATAGTTGTGTCGATTTCGTCGTCTTTGGGCAGGGCCAAAGCATCCCAAGGCAGCACGAGCATGCGCAGCTGAACAGCCAGTGCCGTGGACACGCCTCACCATTTCTCTTAATTAAGGCTTACCTGGACCCCAAAGGTATGTAACATAATGGCCGTTATGGCTGTTATTATGGGTTTAGGGCTATTATTTTACATACTTCTGGGGTTTAGGTAGGGTTTAAAGGAAGAAGTCTCCTTGCGGTTTGTAAGTTGTTCAATGTGCAACACCTCTGCAGAGCGGGCAGAGTCGGGTAGAGACAGCGAGTTCAGGATTGTGCACCACACGACACACGTGGAATGATGGCGTGCTGGCCGAAGTATTGGCGCTGCTCCATGCTTGGACATGTATGAGGAACATGTAGAGAACATTGATATAACCCCCGTATAACCTATATAACTACATATAGCCCCATGATAGTTACCACTGGGAGGAGGAGTCGGGCATATTCTGCACACCCTAAACCCTACCCTAGACCCTAAACCGCGTTGAAGCGACATATCCAAGTCAAGACGCACAGAAGCAAGCAAGCCTTCCTTAGGTGGACAGTATCCAGCCCTCAGGGTTCAAATGGATATATAGGGGTATGGACCTTCAAGGGATATGTATACATATATATATATATATACGCATTATATATAACATATATATATATAGGGGTGTATAGGGTTTAGGGCTCAAGTACCCATAGCCCAGTACTTAGGAGAATAGTAATTCTAGTGCAGGTTTTGGGTGGAAAATCCGACAATTTTGCACTTAGACTCTCAGGGTAGGGCTTTAGAAAGGTCGGCCTTTTGGATTGCCATCCTCATTCCTGAGTTCCTTGGCCTAACATAGTGAGACTTAACCTTTTAAACTCTACACCCTAAACCCTACATAGACCCCACCATCACCTGCTCAAGAACTGCGTACACTGCCCTTTAGAGAGATTGCCCAAGACAGGCTAGGAAGGTTACCCACAGGACAGGCGAGTACCGCATTTTGCTTGAGAGAAGGAAGGTCACATTATTCTTGTCAGAAAATATTGAACCGAAAATATTTCACTATCACAGGGTTTAGGATTTAGGGCTTGGAGACTCTGGTAATTTCTCAGGGTTCAGGGTAGGACCCTCGTATCCCACAAAGAAGACACCACTCAGGTGAGATTCCTTGAGAAGATGCCGCAGTAGGCCGGAAGCATCTTGCACGAGCCAGCCAGGTCGGAACGCCATGGTTAGGGTTTTGGGTTCAGGGTTGAGGGCGTAGGGTTTTGGGCTTAAAGCGTGGGGTTCAGGACTTAGGGATTAGGGCTTAGGGTTTAAGCAATACTTGGAACGCGTCCTCGAGACTTAGCAAGTAGCCATTCACAATGGGGATAGCTGTGATTAGCATATGGCTCGGGGGTTTATAAAGAGACTTTCTAAATCCTGCTGACCCTCCAAGCAGACATGACAAGAGCAAAACACTACGACTACACCCTGAACTCTAAAGCGTTGTTGGAGACTTTTTTGGGCGTGCAGGTTTGACGCAGGCCCGGAGTCTTGGACAGCTTTTGTGTGGTTGGGGCTTGGGCACCCTTTGAGCACAGACAAGAGCCACCACGGCAGCAGACGAAAAGCCTAAACCCTAAACCAAAAATCCCGGAATCTGCTAGCTCCAGACGGTCAGAGAGGAAGATCTTGTCCCAAGGGCCCAAATACTCCAACGTAGATAGTTCAAATTCCTGCATCGTTTCTGAGGGCTCAATAATACAGACTGTTTACGCCCCTGGACTCTTCGAGTTTTGACTTCGCCTATTAGCAGCCAAAGCCGCTCCGCTACAGTTGGAATCCAAACAATGAAGCCAGAATCAATCCCGCCTCACTGGTGGCTGATATCAGGAGTTTTTGGGCTGTACAATTGTATCCCTAAAGTCCTGCTGCTAAAGGGTTTCCTGAAGATGGCCTTTATATAGCCCTTAATTGGGCCAATGTAGTCCCTGAGGGTCCCTTAAGAGGATCCCCAGACCCAGCGGGACAACCCTAGGGGTACAAGTCTGAAACCCTTGAAGGTAGGGAATAAGGGAATATAATCCCTATATGCTACATGCCCTAATTTCCTACTAACCCCCAGTAAGCCAATGTGAAAACAGGAAGACATCCAAGCCAACATACATACGCACACATCCGCGTGCATTCATATATGCAGACATACATACATACATACATACATGCAGAACATCACATGGACATCACACACACATACACACCTGGGTTGACCAAACAGCCGGAAATTCAATTTAGTTGTTTCCACACGACCATCAAAGGCTTCATATGGGGGCTTCAGTTTGGAGATGTTTGGAGAGGGTACTCTAACCGTCGCGGTTCAGGGTTTAGGCTTTACGGTTAAGGGATTTAGGGTCTACGGGGGGCGCCATCAAGCCTATGAGCCCGCTATTTGCAGATTGAGGTCCTTCCCTTGGAGCTTGTTTTGGGAATGCCCTTTGTATCATGGTTGCTGCCTCTAGCCAGGCTAACCCCCAAGAACCATGCGTTGAACCTGAAAACTAAAAGCACCAAAGCACTCCACTCTCAACCCTAAACTGCGTTTAAAGTTTAGGGCTTTGGGTTCTCAGCGGGGTTAAAGGTTGTTGTGTTGTTTTTCTTGATACTTATACCGGACAACGAATCTGCCAAACTCCGTTTCAGCTGCCCAACCCCTCGCGGTGCCCACAACCCTATACTCCCACTTAAGTAGATAGAATATGGGGTATATGAGGATCGTATTAAAGTATACCCAACGCCATATTCTATCTACTTAAATCGGACTAGAGCCTCAACACATAAGCTGTACTTCCCGAACACTTAGCGTACACACTGCTGTGTCTTGAGATCTCCCCTATGTGCTGCCTAATAGGGACCCCCATCATCCCTTCCTACCCCTAACCACCAAAATCTAAATGTAGGGTGTAGGGTTTAGGGGTCCCCAGAGAAACTTCCAGAGACTCCCCGAAGTAAACCCTCAACGCCGACCCTGAATCTTGATCGATAAATTTCTACACCCTACTAAGCACCTCCTTTGTACATTTTTGGGGTGTGTATAACATAACTATAACCCTCCAGCCAAAAAAAACTGCCAAACCCAAAGCCCAATACCAGGACCCTCCAACTACCCTCCATTCTGGCGTAAATACGAATGGGGTCTCTACTAATTTCTATGCTGCCCCCGCATGTTCTCCTCAATTAACTGTAATCAGGCCGAATTACCCGAAAAACATGAATTAAGTGGGAAGCCTGGGGGGTGTAGTATAGAGGGGAGTAGTAGGAGAACCCATGAAACACCCAGCGCAGGGACTCTATAGTCTAGGTATCTGGAGGCTCTAAGTACAAAGGAGTGGGTTTAGTGTTTAGGCGTTAGGGTTTACTATCCCTCCAAGCGTACCACCTCAAAGTAAAAACCTGTTCAGCTTTATCAAGCCTTCTTTTGTCCTTAGTAGCTCCTCAACCGCTTGGGGGTGTACCTTTTGGGGAGGGGGCACCCTAAACCCTAAGCCCTTGACTCTAACCCTAACTCCTACACCCTAAATCCTCAATCCTAAGCCCTAAGTCATAAACCCTAAATCCTAAACCCTTACACCGGATAAGCCAGTCTGAGGTTCGCGAACTACGCTATCAAAGTCGAAGTCCCCGCGCTTCTTCATTCGAACCACCCAGGGCGTCTGCTCCTGAGCAAGGTTTAGGGTTTAGTGGAATTGGCATGCAGACGGCCATTTCATTTAGGAGGGCTTTAGTAAGTAAGCAGATTGACAATGCACATAAATCAGGTCATTCAATGCCTTATACAGCAAAAAGCATACATTGGAAGACTTGCTAAGCCGGCTTGCTCCCGAGCATGAGCTTTAAAAGTTGCAAAGTAGATGGTGAACTGCTTCCGGATTAGCACTGAGGGTGTGTTTGAGAGGCTAAGACGGTCAAGGCTTGGGATTCAGGGGACCCTAGGCCTTAAACCCCTAAACCCTAAACCCTGAACCTTAACCCTAAGGGTTCGGGGTGCCAAGGTTGCAGCTAGGTTAATTACATCGTCATGGGCCCCAAGAAGTGCGCTTAGCATGGATGTACCCCTTAATTAGACTTCTTATCTCTCCGCTCTGTAATGTTCCGTACAAGGACCTAACAGCCCATGTTGAAGGGACCCAGGAAACACGTAGGGGCCCATATCAGGGGCCCCTGGTTGCCTTAAACCCTGAAACCTAAACCCTAAGTCCTAAACCCCAAAACCTCAACCGCGTTGGTGCCAACATGCTTCCTGCCACACGGTTTTTTTTTCAGGTTTTACCGAGGAAGGTTTGGACGCCCTATTAAAATAGACTGTTTATGGCTTTATAGGGGTTTTATAGTTGAGATGACAGGGTTCAAAGTCAATGGTGCGGGCCGAAGGCCTCTGACCGTAGAGGTCCAACGACCTAAACATGATCGTGTTAGGTACGCAAGGTCACTGAGACTATGGCTTTTAGTATATTCTTGAAACCATCGCATTGGGTCCTTGAACCCTAGCGTAAAAGTGTGCACAAAGCTTCCTAGCAGCCAGACAAAAAGAAGGGAGCAACGCGCCGTTTTTGCATCTGGGCTCGCACACAGCAGCAACGAGCCCTAAACCCTAAATCCCCTAGACCCTAGAAAACGTTAAAGTCAACGGTGCCGCAGGGTTTGGCTCAAAAGCATATGATACAGCCATCGCCGAAGAATAAACAAGAAAACAAGGCCCTAGCTTAGAGCAATGAAGGGGCCTATTTCATTACAGTAGCGTTGGGCCCAACGAGGGCATGTTATGGTAGAGTTATATGCGGACGATACGGGAATAATCTTCGAAATTGCTCAGGTCGCTACAGAACAGAGTTTTAGGTGCAAGGCGCTTGCAGCCCGCTTGGTCCACCATGCTCGGCGATGGACCCATAGAAAACCCCATGAACGTACGAGGAGGCAAAAAGGGAGTCAGCCATTTGCTTCAGAAATAACATGCAAGGCTTCGCAGAAGCCCTGACATCTACGCGTGAAGACCAAATCCCAGAACCGACCCTGAATGATGCATATCTGATACAATCTCACTATAACCAGCCTACAATGCGATGATGTTGGGGAATTCCTACGACCCTATGGTATCCCTAGCATGCCTCAAGCACTTCAACTAGGGTTTAGGGCCCGTAGGGTTTAAGGTGTAATTATGGTTCCAAACGTGAAGCGCTGCGCAACATGGCTTTCAACTTGGAAAACCTTTCCTTTCGCAAAGCTCTTAGCCCTATACCCTAAACCCTATATGGTGCGTCCTCCGGCCCGTCGAAGTTCTCAAACTGCTCCAGAGCCCTGACTTGCGCATTCTTTTAAGAGCCAGGGTTTCCGGTCTGGGGGTCTTACCTCAATCATGGAGAATCATATGAGCCATAGTCTAAACTCCTGGTATCCCCCTTAATAACCCTTATAGTAGTCCCATATATAATCCCCTATATACTCCCCTTTAAGGAGTTTAGACTTTAGCTTATATGGAACATGAAATGGAAGCTACTATGTATAGGGTTGTATATCGGCCCTTGCTTTTGGTTTAGAATCTAGGCTTAGCCTGTTGAGGCTTCACGAAAAAGAAAGCCCAGACACAGAATAACCATTAGTTAAGGTTGCAGGACGTTGTAGAGATCCTTGCTCAGGGTTACATGTACTTCCAGGCTTCTTATGCAGATATGGAGCTTCCTTAGGTGGACCCTCCACCCTGCAATAATGGTATATATATATATAGATAGATGATGTATATGAAAAGAAGGCGACCCTAACTACGAAGTGCCAGCATCGCATCTAGTTACTACTACTGGGTGGGGACTCCACCTAAAGGCTTCCAAACCACTTCGGCTCCCTCTTGGAAGCTGGGAACTTAAAGTAGATCCATGTTCTCTGCTATTATACTCTGAACCCTGAACCATGTTTCGGAGGTCTATCAACATTGGGATGATGATGGTCATGAACCTCAAACCCTGAATCCTAAACCCTCAACCCTATCAACCCTGAATCCCAAACCCTAAGTTACTGGGAATGGAAAAGGAAATGGGACCTACTATACTGTCTCAAGTTTGGGCTTGAGGGTTTAGGGTTTAGGGTCAAAGGGGGGGACTTCGTAACTATACGAATAACCCGTAGAAGCTGGCTTCTCCTTACTATGTCCCCCCTGACCCTCCAAGCAGAATCTAAATCCTAAATCCTACTTGGAAAGCCCCCTGGCCCTCCACCTCCAAGTAAGTGTGGAACCTTACCTTCCAATAATCCGTAGCCTTAGCCAGATTCAAAGACAAATTCCAATTCTGCGAGACACGCCCAGACTTTGACTCTCGGTGATGTTTAAGACTTTAGGGTTCGGCGTTCTGGGACTTGTTGCTTCACGTCTTTCAGGTTTCGGGGTGTTCCCTAAACCCGAACCCCCTACAACTGAAAACCCAACCTTTTGGACTTCCTGGCCTCATGATTAGGGTTTAGGGTCTAGGGTTTGAAGAAGCCGAAACTGGCCAAAGGTAGCTCCGGGGGCCCACGAATCCCCGTCTCCTGATGTTAACCCCCCCACCTAATCTGAAATACTCCCAGCGCGGTATATTACATATATATATATATACATAGGAGATCAGGAATATTCGTTAATATTAACCCCCCTGATACTAAATTCTCCCCAATATGTTCTAATATACCACATAATGGGAGTATTTAACATTAGGGGGAAGGGTTTATTCAATATTAGGGAGGTCAGGGGATGTTAACATTAGGGGAGGGCATTTATATGAAGGTTCTGCTAACTCCATAACCCCTGTCATGATCATACGCCTCTTTAAGGTCCTTCTTGTTGGGAGGGGCAACCCAAGCATCCTTATTGTCTACTCGCCCGGGGGGGAGGGTGAATTGCTGTGTATAACACATTCTCAGCTCGAGCCAGAACTACCAATGTAAACGATACACTGCCGTAGCAGTGGGCTGGGATAGCTGGCTCGTGCATCGAAAGATGGAGTTCTCCCTGAATAAGCAAAAAAAAATCAGTATCCCCAACCCCAAGACTTAGCAAAAAAAAAAGTTCCTACTTCTACATACCAGCCTTTTCATCCTTACTGTTTGGGGTTTAGGGGTTCAGGCCCTGAGTCCCGTCCTTGTTACCATCTTCCGGCTCAGTTCCACGTTGCGGTTCTGCACATCTTCAAACCTTACCGGGGGGTCTTCTCGTGGGCCTTCTTCGGAGTTGAGTGTTTAGGCCGCTCTAGCCTAAGACCCCTTACTTCAGAAATATCGCTTGAATTATGGTATCCCTTCCATGACTTGGGGAAGACTCCTTAAACGGGCTCAGCGTTTCAACACGCACGTCGCACTGCAAGTACAGCCCATGGAGCATATAACTCAGGGTTTACTTGAAGCCAGCATATATGGCTTATTAGGGCTGTATGTAGACTTACTAGGCCCCCCTGGGGCCCCTAACCCTCTAAGTAGGTGTTGGGGCTTACTCTCTAACGCATGCTCTCGTCTTCCAGAACAGCTATGGCCCATTAGACCCTCAAATTCCTTATTAGGACCTTAGATTAAGGTACCCTTAATGTCTAATAGCTCATCCTGGAAGGGCCTTTCTTCCAGTCAAAGGCTGACAGTCAAGCCGTTAAATCTGTGGGAGCCGCATGTCTGAGCTGTTGACATATTCCCCCTCAAGTAGATAGGGTTTAGGGTTTAGGGTATAGTCCCCCTTAAGTAGATAGAATATGGCCTTGGGTATGTTAAAACAAGATCCCCATATACCCCATATTCTATCTACCTAAGTCGGAACTATAGTTCACTGTAAGTTAGCATACCATTATGACTTTTTGGGTTCAGAGGCGGCCTTCGAGGGCCGAACCGAGGATGCTCAAGAACCCACATGAATAGCGCGTTCTTTGGTGGTTG
Organism: Symbiodinium pilosum; assembly: GCA_905231905.1. Lineage (NCBI taxonomy): Eukaryota > Dinophyceae > Suessiales > Symbiodiniaceae > Symbiodinium > Symbiodinium pilosum. Next base: position 136,440 of record CAJNIZ010036557.1, on the reverse strand, counting down.
AACCTAGTAAGATAATATTCCTTTTTAAAAAATACTATACCCCAGAGGGAGAATAGAATCTTACTCTATAATGGGTACCGTAGTACCCCCAAATAAAAAATTCTACTCATATTGTTCGTGGACAGCAGGCTGCATGACCAATGTACACTGTGAGCCCAGGTTTTACACGGTTTTGGGATAGGATTCTGTACGATTTTGTCCCTAAACCCTAAACCCTAAACCCTAAGCCCTAAACTCTAAACCCTAAACCCCAACCACCCAACCCTCAAACCCCTACTCTTATATGTGGGCTCCTCTAGTCTCTGGATCCATTTTCAGCGGGCCCCTGTATCCAGGACTGCAGTACGTTGGGGCTGGAAGGTAGTTTCCGTAACTTTGGGGCCCCAGCATACAATCCCAGTATGCTATATTCATTGCCATAGGTACCCCAAATCTAAAGGGACCCTAATCGTTGGACACTCCCACAAGAGTGAGGGCACCAATGTTGAGAGACTGCCAGACCCCCTAAACCTAAACCCTAAACCCCTAAACCCTAAACCCCTAAACCCTAAACCCTAAACCGTACACCGTCAGACGACATGTGAACGGCACAAGGCCACTGAGATGGACTGGAGGGTTTAAGGTTTAGGGAACCCAGTAGTCATATGAGCCATATTCTAAACTCCTAGTATCCCCGTTATTACACCTATAGTAGTCCCCTATATATACATAAATCCCATATATAACCCCCCGTTAAGGACCTTAGACTATGGCTCATATCAGGATCCGAGGGTTATCATGGAGCTCTTACGGTATTACTACCTGCCTAACTCATTTCCAGGCCCCAGCTCCAAACCCCAAAGAGGCCGAGGTAAAAGATGGAAGCACGCATGGTAATTCTTCAACATACCTGCCCCCCCAACCCTAAACCCTAAACCCTATCCCCCAAACTGCCATAAGATGGTTTAAACCCTCAACCCTCAGAGGAATTATCGTTTCCTTAGGGTTTAGGGTTTAGGGTTGGGCTTAACCCTAAACCCTAAACTCTAAACCGCAAGGCCATGTGCTCCCATTTCGGTCCCTCCCTAGAACAGCCGCCAACCCAGCCCCCCTAAAGGATCCAAAAAATGGGACCCCCCCCCAAAATGGCTCCATGACTACATTGGGGAACCTAGGGGGTCTGGGAACTGATTTGCAGTCCGGGGAACTCCCGGTACGTCTTGAACGCCTGGAGAGACACGGTTTAGGGTTTACGTAGAGTTTAGGTCTTGGGGTCTACAGTTTAGAGTTTAGGTTTTTAAGGGTCTAGGGGCAAGCCGAAAGCTGCCCCAACTGATTTATATAAAACTCTTTCTACAAGGGTTTGGGGTAAAATTCACCATGTCCATTGCCAATTTACCTCCCCGTTTCGCAGAACAGGCGCCAAGCCTGGTTCGGACATGCCCGGCCGTGGCCGATTCCCAGGCCCTAGAAATATGACCTCAACATCACGCTACATAAACCGTATGTTCTCCTATATGATCTTTTATTAGGATTACATATGGGTGGTCTCCCCGCGCATGAAGTCAGATCACTAGGCACGCTCTGAGGGCCAGAAACCGAGGTCCGCCATTTTCGGGAAACGAAGATGTAATCTTGGCATGCGCTACGCGTGTGAACAAGCCTAGAAAGCCTACTTGGAAGTTCATGGGACCGAGTATCTACGTATGAGTGGGCTTATAACCCAGTTATAAACAGCCTAAGTGGCTTCATTATCGGGGTTACCCCAATCAGTACGTATAGGGTATACAGCCACTCATGAGTAGTTCTAAGTCCCATGAACCTTCAAGTGCACCCTGACCCACAAATCCCTTCGGTGTTGGTGGCCCCCGTGTTGGAGCACCCTATATAAGATACGCTAAGGGACACAGTGATCATTGAACGTGGCTCTGCTAACGGAACGGTCTAATTTTCAAACCTGAAGCTCCAAACCCCACAAAATGACCCAGCCTCTCAAAGGCCTCCATAAAATGTTGGCTTGATTACGCTATCCGCATACAGCTACAAGTCTTAGCTATAGGAGGATCATGTGTCTACTTTTTGGGGCTTCTAGCCTACGGAAGCTTCTGAAGAAAACATACTCCTCTAACCACTATCTGCTACCCCAGCTACCACCAGCTACCCTAAACTCTCGACACTAATTAGTGGCTACAGCCCATAAAGCTTACGGTAATTGGGGAACTCGGGTTACAGGTAATTGCTGAATCATCCCAATACCAGCATAAACCTTACGCTTGGCTAGCCAGCTTTAGGGCTTAGGGTTTAAGACAACTGGGCTCAGGGTTTAGGGTTCGGTGTTGGTACGCGAAAGGTCCCCAAACTATCTATGACTAGGTCTTCCCATAAGACATTAGGGGAAATCGCTCACTATCTGAAAGTGCCACCCAGTTAACCCCACCTGCGACCCAAAATTCCTACAACTTAATTAGTAGTCTTAATCCATTTGGTGTGGGTGAAATTGAAATGGGCGCCAGGCAACTGCCTAGTCACAAAACTGCCTTTACCATTCCTTTTTGACTACTTACAACCCTAAAACCCTGATCCTAGACCTTAACCCTGAGGGTCCAAGGTATATTATAACTATCATATAAGACGGAGATAACAACTACTTGCAGAACAACCCCTGAGTACATGATACCATTCATACTTTCGACCTTTTGGATAAGTTCTGAACCTAACATCTGACCCGAAATCCCCAAATCCTGTGTTAGACTGGATCCTAATCCCCAAGTCTCTTGCGTCGGGGGAGGGCACTCGGAAGATGTAAGCTCTAAAGCCCTAAATCCTAAAATCCTTTGGCCCCTAAACCCGGAACCCCCAAACCCTCAACCCTAAGTCCCTAAACACAGAGTGGCCTCCGGCATGATCCTCATCCAGGGCTGGGCGATCAGCAGCGCGAAGCCCTTGACCCTGGGTTGGCGGCTGTCTAAAAGTAGGGATTTAGGGTTTAGGGAACCAATTTAGGTTTTGGGGTTTGGGGGTTTAGGGATTCAGGGCTTTTTCAGTCAGAGTCGCAAACAAGGAAGAACAGTCGGGCCTAGGGCCGAGGAGGAAGGGGATATGACTGCAGGATAGATGTATCATCTGGTGTATCTCTATCCCCACGGCGATGTACCCAGCTTTCCGTATGTGATAGTTGCAAATACCTGCCCCCCCAAACGACCATAAGGTAGGTTCCCTTCTTGGCTAGGTCGGTCAGGATGTTCGTCTGAATGAAGTGAATTCTCAATGGTCCTTCTTTACAAGGATCCCAAGAAACGCCCGTATATAAGATCTTGACCAGGACCTATCCTCAAAGAAAGCCAGAAGGGCATCCCTTGAGGTTCCTGGTTTGCTTGTGGGGTTGTGGGTCCATTTTACTTGGAGGGTCAGGTGGGCTTAGTAAGTAGGTTAGTACTGTTGACAACTGAGGAGGCTGTAAACGTCCACCTTCCTTTACTTTAACTTTTTGAACCCTCTGACAGTCAATGCCCATGTAGGTATCAAAGAACCCGGGCAGGGATTTATTTGCAAGAGGCGAGGTGAGGCTGTCACCAAACAGTGGGACTACTGTATCCCTACGGGTCCGGTAATATCTTGCTACGAGCCCGACAAATCTCCAGCCGGACTCTCTAAACACCTCTCTTTATGCAGTTCTCGTGGAGGCTGATGTTTCATCCAAAACTCTACACCTAAGCCCTGCCTAGAAATCCTACGAGTACTTGATTATAGCTTTGGCTAGCAGTCGTGTAAGTTGGTTAAGGCCGAGAGTACATATGCCTAAGCCCAGTACTACCCAAATTTAACCCTAAACCCTAAAAACCCCAAAACAGAACTATACTAGAACCCTTAAACCCTAAACCCCAAAACAGAACCATAATGGAACTCTTAAACCCTTAAACCCTTTGGTTCCCATAACGCATGAGCCGCGCGTCACATCGATGCTACTCTGCGCCCACTCCAGCTCCTCTTCTGATGCGCCATTCCAGCCTTTCCGGGCGTAGGGCTCAGGGTTTAGGGTTACTTGCTGTTTGATAGATAAGGGTTTAGGGTTTGGGGTTTAGGCTTTAGGGTCTGTGTATATACCCCAAAAACCTTGAAAAAAATGCTATGCTCGTAAAGCTCCCCTATATTTTCCCCTACACAACCACCTAAGGAGTTTGTACTAAAGCTCTTGTGAACAACGCACACACCTGGTAAGGGATAGGGGTCTAGGTATACAATCAAAGCTCCACGCAAGAACCTGCCTCCTCGAGAGAATGGGCAGGAGATGGCTAATGCTTCCTGCACCCCTAGACATCCCTCCTTAAAGCCCGAACCCCTAATGAGTAGTGTTTTTCTGGTGGTTGAACCTAGTAAGATAATTTTCCTTGAAAAAAAAACTATACCCCAAAAGGAGGGAATAATCTTACTGCATATTGTGTACCATAGTATCCCCAAATACAATACTACTCTAATGTCTCCAGCCAAGAACCTTGATTCCTGCGTGACCCTAAGCCTTAAACCCTTGGCCCTCAACCCTAAAACCGATATAAACCCTACACCCGTATCGTCCCCCTGAATTAGATAGAATATGACTTTGGGTACGTTATAATTAAGATCCTCATATACCCTATATTCCATCTACTCAAGGAGGACTATAACCTAAACCCTAAACCCTCAATAGTAGTTTCCATGTTCTTTTTCCATGATCCCAATATGACCCCTATAACCCTTATATCTACTTAAGGGGGACTATAGATCCTAAAGCCCCCTGATTGAGCCGAGGAGCTGAAACCCAATGGCCGACCCAACACGGCAGCGGTGAAGAGATCACCCACAGAGCCCTTATGGAGCTTAGGTCTCAAGTCTTAGGGCTTTTAGGTCTTCTTAACCCCAGTGCTCCAGTCTGTACATGATACCGGCGTTGGGCCCTAAATCCGATAAATATTACCAACTTTGGGCCATTTGGATTCCTAAGATAAAGGCTTCGAGGCTTGGCGTGTAATAAAACCCAACGTCTTAAAGAATCTCTCTGCGGTCCTACAGGGGGTTCTTCTGAGGCATGAATGCAGAGCCAAGGGGCTTTCAACATCTGATCAAAGTCATAGGTGCCTGCATCGAGCCATCTAGCTTTCTGGAACCACAACGCAATCTTGCCGGCCAGCGTTTCTTTGGACACAGTTTAGTCTTGAGCAGTACTCGAGATTCAGCAGCTATGGCCATACTCTCACGTCTGTTCTTGAAGGAATGGAAACTGCAGTGCGGAATGTTGACCTCCGGCATGCGTACGGAATTATGCCTGTACTTCTGGGCAGTGTGCGAAAAATCATGCAAACTTCCTGTCCCAAAGCGGGGGGCCCCTGCTTTTCGCGAGCTGGCTCTTCCTGTGCATCCTGCTATGATTTGGAGGAGCAAAGGAGCTCTCCACTTTTGGTCATACCCATGCGGGACTTGAATTGTTTGTTCCGGATATGCGAGGGCTGTGTCTTTCCACGCGCCCGTGTGATACTGTGAACCCAAACATCAAATTCTATGTCTTCCGAGTATGGAAAACTGGGTCTTCCCAAGCCCCGGCAAGATGATGCGAGCCTGAGTATCACAACCTCCATGTAAGAGTCTGCCAAAATTAGGGGTACCTTTTGGGAGGGGGGGGTCCGATAATAAGGAGTACAGTATTTTGGTGTATATATTGGGGTCCCCTATTTTGTGAACCTACGAGGTATGCTATTCTAGTTGGGGAATGCTCATGTGCAGGTTCCTGTGCATTGCCAACCTCCGCTCCTACAGGGAATGTCAAGGGTTCTTTCTACAGGGAATGTCAAGGGTTCTAGCTGGACCGTAGACCGTGTGTAACAAAGCTTATAAGACTTTACAACAATGCTGGGGCTGCGTTTTCTCGCGTTACTTTCCCTTTTCAAAAGAAGAGTAATCCAACCCTCTGGCCTGAAAAGCCACCCTTCATCATGGCCCCAAACCATAAAGGACCCATCAAACGCTCAACTGTATTCCTCAACCCAAAGCTCTACCCAACCTCCTGCCCTCCCCACCTTTGGACATTTTCTCCAGGTTTGCATCGATCACTTTGTCGCCTGAGAACACAATGCGAGTCCAAAGCGCTGAGAAAGCTCCGGATTCAAGAGCATTAAGGGACCGTTTGGTAATGCCAGCCCCCAAAGCAGGGAACCGTTGACACGGGGGCGGGCTGGGTTTACTACAATACAATTTGAGAAAACTGCACTCGCAATTCGCGATTTGGAGTCTGTCATAATATAGAGATGGTAGCTTTGCACACGAAGCCACAGTAGTAATCATCACGGACGACTGCAACGATACGGCCTGTTTATGTCACAGTCACAGCAACCTACCCAAAACCCAAAACTTAAACCTACACTACCCCCACTCTGATACCCCCACCTCCCACTTCGAGGTCTCAATCCGCACCTTCCCTGAATGAAGCCAAGCAAACGACATGATGGTTCAACCGGGAACCCTTTCTGGTTCTGCTCGACTTCTCTTGGACCTTGTCCATCATCCCAGGAAATAGTATCCAAATAGGTGCTGTGTGTCCTTATAAAGCTGTTCAAAACTGTTTAGAGCCCTCTCTTCCTCATCCACTGTCATGTGTTGTGGGATTGGGGTTGACGTTTTAGGGTTTAGTGTTTAGAGTGTTTGAGGGTTTAGCGTTCAGAGGTTAGGGTTCAGCGTTTTGGGATTTGGATAAGGGTGTTCAGGGTCCTCTGAGGAAGTAATGGCGGGCAAATTTAGGCTGATTAAAACGCAAAAAAAGGACGATAACTTGTTGTGTGTGGGGCTGGTTTTTTCCCTAACCCCTTGGGCAGCAGGGCTTCTTACTGGGGGTTGGCAGGAAATAAGGGAATAGAATCCCTGCGTAAACCCTCTAATTATAACACATTCGCTTATTTCCTACCCTAAGCCCTAAACTCTGTACCCTAAACCTTGTACCCTCAACCCTATATTCCCTGATCCCCTACTAACCCTCGTAGAGCTGCGCCAAGACAACCCTCACGCTGAAGGCCGAATACCATGGCTTGTAAAGCAGGCTCCACATCCCCCCGAACCTAATTCCTAAACCCTAACCCCTAAACCCTAATCCCTGAAGCCTAATCCCTAAACCCTGAACCCGAATTCCTAATCCCTACTAAACCCTTACCCCAAACCCTCAATCCTGCATCTAGCGCAGCAGAGCCAGACAGATCCCCAAAACCCCCCTAAAGCCCAAACTGTTAAATCACCGGGGTCATGGGTCCTAGCAGGCAGGTTAAAAACTTGGCTAACTGAAGTCAGCATATGAGCTGCAGTGTAATATGACAAATGGAAATGGGTTGCCACTAGGGCACGATACCAAAAGGTCTCCAACATCCACTCTTAACCAGACAATAGCTCATATGAGCGATAGACTAAACTTTGGCATCCCCGCAATAACGCGTGTAATAGTCCCTAAAACCCCCCCAAGGATGTTAGATTCTAGCTCATGTCACGGGATACTAAGTATAACTTACTTGGACTGACAACGTCCCCTGAACCTCGAACCCCCCCCCCACCCCCAAGCTTTGAAAAGACAAAAATCTGAGCATGGCTCCTTTCCATAAATCCCCTATACCTCGCTCCTCAGCACTGACATGGGGTATGTTCAAAAAAATATAACCCCGATTTCTACGTGGCACTTAGGACCCCTAGTAAGGGTTAACCCTTAGGTACCTTTAATAGGAATCTAAGGGAATCCCCGAGGCTCAAGGTCTAAGGTCCAAGCTAAGTCCCAAGGAGATTTGTTAACTCAAATTTCCCATCACAACACCTAGGACCATACCTTGGTGCCGACGTAAACGCGACTGATGTTTGCTTATTGTGGCTCGGAAGGGGATAAGGGAATATATTATATAGGAGAGCAAAATAAATACAGGGATGATGTTCCCCTGTTCCCTCCTAACCACCAATAATAAGTTTAGGGGGAAGTGGCGGAGTGGATCCTCATGAGCTCCGTATGAATTTATCCGGGTGACAGTAACTATATTCCTGCCCCATTCCGCCGCAACTTACTGGGGTTAGTAGGGAATATTATATTTCTGGGATTATATTCCACGTAAGCACAGGTACGGAGCTGAATGTCATGCTAGCCACAGGCTTCTGTCATGAGCTCGCAGTAGCTGCTTGCAGCAGCCACGTTGAAGAGATCCTCTCACGTTATTATGGAAAATGGGGACACAAAGGTTCTAGAATTGCTCTTCGCTGAACCTAAGCCTTGTCGGCCTCAAGCTTGAAACCTGAAACCCAAGAAGCCACCCTATTCTTGATGTTTCGGGAAAAGGTGGATGGATCCCGAAAGTGCTCGTCCCTGCTTTAGCTCGAGAATGCTGACCAAGAATCCCTACCTCCCATTCCCCATGCCTTAGCATACGTAGCAGAAAGGTGTGAGTAGGTGCCGGAGGTTGGGGGAACCCCATATCCTAAAAATGCCAGAATCCCATTCGTCGACCCCAAAAAACCTAAAATTGTGTAAGCCCAATCACTACAAACCACTCTTTCAACTCAGTTTCCATTCCATGTTTTAGTGCCTTTTTCCAATTGATTCTCCGCTATTGGGGTGATACATCCCCACATCTCCCTAAGCCCTAAACCCCTAAATTTTGGAGACGCCCAGAAAGTGCTGTTGCTCCTTCTGTATGGCGTGGCGGTTCTTCCGCCAGGTCTCACCCGAGGTGGTGAGCAGCGTGCCCTCCTTTTGAAGGTTAGGGTTTAGAGTTTAAGGCTTTCAGGGTTTCAGGCCCACCCACTGATACTGACCACAAGGAATCATGACATCAAGGTCCTTGTGTATTCCTAGTATACCACTATTGCTGAGTGGGGGCCCAACCAGGGGTCTCTGAAAGTGCCAGCTTATCAAACATGATCCCTACAGAATTGCAAATGGGGATCCCCATTATACCCTCTTGATGCCTAAATATCATCTGGGGTCTCTAGGGGATTCTCTACTGAGGGAAGGCAACTGTAGGCATGAGTTGGAGAAGCTCCCATGCGGAGCTGAAGCATGCACTCTAAACCCTAAACCTCTGATTGCTTCAGAGTTGGTCATGTTTACTATGGACGTGAACATGCTAAGCCAGAGTTCCTGGCGCTGTATCAGCTGGTGGCCATGACAGTGCCTGCCTGACAGTTTTTTTGTTGGAAACCTTTTTGCAAGATGGTGGGAGCACTACTCATGCACACGGTTTGTTGCTCCAGCCTCCTCCTGTTGCTGCTGCGGCGGCTCTATTTTGCCGACTCCTACTACGCATTGACGATACTACCTGCTGCTATCACCGCGCATCAGAACTGCCATTTGAAGTGGAATTTAAAGCACTGATTTCATGATGAGACTCTAATTACTCCAGGTGCTATCCTGGGATCCTATGCCACCCCACCTTGAGAACAAGGTCTAGGGCTCATTCAGACCGTAGTATTGCTGTCTGGGGTGTGAGTGATATAGTAAAACCCAAAACCTCGGCTATGGGCTTAGGGTTTATAGGGTCTAGGGTTAGGATCAGATAAACCCTTTAACCCTGAAGCCCGAAAACCTCCGAACTCAAGGTCGCGCCGCAATCCATTCATGGACCGGACAATGGAACCATGAATGCCAAACCTAAAGCGCTAAACCCTAAACCCCAAGCCCGTAGACCGGAAACCCGCTAAGTCCTTTAAACCCGTTAAGAGCTCCCACTACAAGCTCCTAAAATCCACCCTCAACCAATACCACTCAATCCTCTGCAGCAAACTTCCTGAATCTCCCTTACAGCAACACCTTCACAATAGGTAATACCGATGATATTGAAGATCCTGCATGACCTACGTAATATAGCACCATAATTCCCAAGGTTTACGGTACTTAGGGTCATGCAAGACTTTTACTATCCACCGTAGGAGTTAAAATCAGTCCATAAGCAGAAACTACCCAAACTAAACCTCCCACATGTCCCAACAAAAACGAACGGTAACTTCAATAAAAGGTGGGACCTCAGTATAGTCTCTAGGATACTCTACAACCTGTTCTGACATCCAAAAAGATATTCCTAACATTCTGAAAGCCCTAATTAATCTCGATAAACCAAGTTTCAGACTCATGTTCGGTTGCCTGTTCGATGTTGATTCTTCATTATTGGGCTAACATATCCCGAAACCCTACATTATCCCCATATAGCCCCTATACATCCCTACATAGTCCCTACCCTAAATCCTAAACCCTCAAGCCCTTTTACAACTGGACTTGCTGAGTGTTCTGAAACCCAAGGGGCAGAACCCTAAACCCTGAAACCTTAACCCTGAACCCTTAGCCTTGGAAGTAAACCCTCAAATCGGTCCTTGTGGAACTTCTTCTGCCACCGCTCCATAGCCCACATGTCGTTGGTGGGGCCCTTGGGATACTTGCCTGCAGAGTTTAGGGTTTAGGGTCTAGGGTTTTGCGTTTGCAGGGTTTCGGGTCTACGGTTTAGCGTCTATGGTTCAGGGTTTAGGGGGGCTTAGGGCTTCTGGGATACATAGGGATACTGGAGAGTGAAATGGCTAAGAAAATGAGAATGAGAATGATGCGGAAAGCGGTGGTGTCCAGTGGTGTATAAGGTGTAGGGCTTTTTCATCTGTGGGTTTGGGGTCTTAGGGTTTAGAATTCCGGGTATCGATTTGGGTCTGGGGTTTGGGTGTTGCATTCGCTGCCCATGGTATTGGGACAACAGACGTAAAGTCTAGATTTTGAAGTACCATGGCTCCAGGATTGCTCGCACACAGCTGGGGAAGTGGCTTGGGCTCATTTGCATTGCTAGTTGTGCTGAAACCGACCATGCTCCTTCTGGGTGGCGATGTACCAGCTGAAACATGTTGAGTATAGGAACGGTTCGTCGCCTTCGATCAGTTGAACCGAAAATGTTCTCCGCATAATAGCTATGTAAATACTGCCCCCTCGAATTCTTCAGATATGTACGCATAATCCCTGCACATTCCCTATAGAGTCAACTTCAGGTTCATGACTTAGGGCAACCCCCCCCCCTCCCCACCCATAAATCAGGAGCCTTCATGTTGGAAGACTTTGCGGGACTCGCGCGGATCGAAGATAGTCACCTAAGGTGTGCTAGCTGGCAGCCTGGCTGAAGTCTTGTGTCATGGCTATTCGGGGACCTCAACATATGTAAGCCTTAAACCCTCGGCTGTAACCTGTGAAGGCCCTTGGCCATTTGGGCTTGCACCGACATAATTCAATCCGGAACGGCCCGACGTCCTACGTACCCATGAAGGCCTTACTAAAACTCTACCCAGAAAAATCCTATCAGAAACCATGCTCTTGTACCATGTAGATACTAGGACACGCCAAGTACCCTCTCTTCTGGTTCAAATGCCCAATATTGGGGACCCTGTAATGTCTATAACAGGGTGCCTGAAAGGTTTAGGTATCTTCGAAGCTGGAAACTGCAGAAGCGAAAAGTCTTTCTTGCTTGGAACCACCGGAACAGCTGATCAGAATGCACTCTCCGCTACATGTGTCCCCGTCATTTATTGCTGGAACCCCACCCTCACCAACCATAAACATAAGCCACAAGCCTTACATACGTGTTGTTCTCAAAGTTATGGGCCCCGTTTGGTTATGAGCATTCTTCCGGCACCTAATATTGGGCACCAAAGTAAGATCCTAGTTTTGGGAACTACCCATAGGCCATTATATGTTTGGTGGGATGTTATTGGGAGGTCGGGAAAACCTTTTATGACTGGAAGCGGACTTTGCAGGGTTCGTATGGACATGATGTCATTCTACCCTCTGCAAAGTCAAATGGAACCCCCAACAAACCTTTACCGTAAAACCCTAAACCCTAAGCACGAGTTAGTGTCCTTCAAGAAAATGTGACTTTCTGGGACCCTGAACCCTTAACCCTAAACCCGTAACCCTAAACCCGTAACCCTAAACCCTAAACCCAAACCCTTAACCCTGAACCCTTAACCCTACACCACAAACCCTGGGGAGGGTAAGGCTTCGCCTTGGCGCATCAATGCAAAATGCGCAAAGATAAAGCAAAGGAAAGTGTGTAATGCTCGGGGTACCTTACGGGGTTATATTGGGGGTTACTATGGGGTTTTTATAGGGATAATGGAAAAGCAAGTAGAAACTACTGTGTAGGGTTTAGGGTTTAGGGTTGGAGTTTACAGTAGGGATCCTTTGCCCCACCTACCTTCATCCCACCTTTTGAGACCCCGGAAATTGGCATCCAAATCCAGGGGCCGCTGGTGAAGGCTATGCAAATGCATGTTCAACTGCACACGCACGACATGGTTGGCTTTCTGCTAGCTCCGGACGCCGCACACGTAACACGAGCAGTTCTCTGGAAACACGGTAATATCATAGGCTATGTATTTTGCATAAATGTGTATATATATATATGTTGTTATACGCTTGATATGTTTAAAGGAGCCTTCATTTCTTGAAGCTAAGACGCGAGCCAGATCCGGGTATTAGTGATTGAATCGCAGTTGGTTCCGAAGTGACCAAGTTCAAATATGAGCTACAGTCTAAACTCCGAGTATCCCCCAGATTCCCCTATAATACTTCCACAGAGAATGCCCTATATAACCCTTTTTACGCAGCTGAGACTATATCTGATCCGGAATCCCTAACCAGCATCCGCTACACTATCCCCCCAAGGTTCCTCCCTAATTACCGCCAAGTAAGCTTGACAAAGGGAAATCCAAAAGATGTAGTATAGGGTTAGGGTTTAGGGTTTGGGTTTTAGGTGGTGGTTCAGGGAACCCACGAAACAAGGATGGCAAGACGCCGACTGGTCTCCAGGCATGCTCGTGTTCACGATCGGTCCATAGGTGTCATAGATGTACTTTTGGTATTTCTCCTCGGTCTAGGAAGTGTAGGGTTTACAGCTCTAGGGATGCATTTTTGGTATTTCTCCTCGACTCAGGAAGTTCAGGGTTTAAAATTTTAGGGTTTTCGAGTCTTGGGTTCATTTCGGGCCTTTAGAGCTTAGCCCACCCCGGCATGGGCGTCTTTTGGCTTTGGGGGACGTACCGCCATGGTGGATGGCCATGGTCACTGTCTATACATGTGTAGACTTCTGCGACCCCATAGAAAACATCCTGAATGAACATGTTGCCCAACCCTAAGGGTCCAAAGACCCAAATACCAGGGCTTTAGGCTTTAGGTCCAGAAACAGTATTCAGATTATTGTATTTGGGCCCTACGACCCTAGTATATGAGCCCTGGGACCCTTAGGGCAAAGCAGGCCGCAATTTCGGCACATGGGCCTGTTCTGATCCTTCCCTTGCCCGGGATTGCGTTCCCAGACCCGCAAAGGGATCTAAAAATTAGATCCCCTAGAAGACTATGGGGAACTATATACGCTTATTACTTATTATGGTTGTACATAAGGCATCTAATTTTCACATCCTCCCAGGGGTCCGGGTTACGCTCAACCATCGCCTACTGTCTTAAAGGTTTGTTCACAAAAGGCTTGAGTTATTAAGGGTACTGCCCCCCACGCAGAAACAGTTAGCTAGGCACTATTGGCCGATAACTAAATGTAGGGTGGGGTGGGGTAAGGTAGGGATAACACTTTATCTCAACTTTCTTCAATTACAAACAATTACCGGGTGGGGGCAGTACACAAAATTGTGGATCAGGAAAAAAAAAAACGCTTCAGGGATTCCTCATCCCACACGCATACAGGCTGAGTTTAGGGTAGAGAGGCCTCGACACTTACTATCAACCTCCCAATGTATGACCTTTACATATAAACTAGGGGTGATAATAATCATTCTCGTAGTGATGCCTCAGCCCCATGTACGCGCGGGGCATGTCAAAGACCCATCTGCACCGAACCATGAAGCTTTGCTTTTGGTGGAAGAAGCTTCCCCTAAGAGCTCAATATAGGGTTCCGTATATATGCTGGGATTCTTATCCAAGACTAGTAACCTTTATCTAGTTTTGGGGAGTATATGGTAACTAAACCCTACGCCCTCAAGCGCTAAACCCTAAGCCCATTGTATACTTTGGACAACAATATGAGCTAAACCCTGTTGGCAAAGTATACATTGCTGTGGTTTAGGCCCGGGGCAATGACTGAGGCTTCAAAGGCCTAAGACCCTAGGCTTAGGGATAAACAGGGTTTAGGAGCCGGGGTTTTTAACTGAGTAGGGATTGCATAGGGTTATACAGGGCTTATAGGGGTCCCTATGGATTATGTACGGGTTAGCAAATGGCAGAAGAACCTCTTAAGCCCTACTAACCTCTGAGGCCCTGTTGCACACCTCTGGGGTTTGATATTGGGTTAATATAGGGATAATGGAAAATAAAATGGAAACTACAGGAATGACAGGGACTACATAGGGATTATAGGGTTAAAAGGGTTATATAGGGATTATGGAAAATAATATGGAAACTACTTTAATGGGATGACATAGGGCTTGGGGTCTAGGGTTTAAGGATTTAGGGTTTAGGGATCTAGCCAGCGGGTTCAGATCATTACAGGCAGCATCAGGAGTCGCAGCGTTGAGATTGCTTCTCTGTACCGAAACCTAAAACAGATATAGGCTATAGTCTGAACTCCTAGTTTTCCCCTTAATAAGCCCTATAGTAGTCCCTATATAATCCCCCTTTAATTTAAGGAGTTTAGACTATATGGCTCATATGGGTACTACCTTTTTCAAAAGTGGCGGCTGCGATTGTACGAGGAACCCCAAATTAGCATGGCTTACAGGTGGCCGCTCTGCGCCATTATAATACATATAATATAGTATAATATAGTATAGTATAATATAAAATAGTAGAATTCAGTAATGTTGCTTCTTCATCTTACCTGTAGCTTTCACATGGACACGTTGCGAACCAAGGAACCGCATAAGCAGCTCAAGACTCTCAAGGTAAGCAGGCAAACAAAAACATAGTTTGCCAATGCAGGCTTTGCCAACAAAGGATTTCAGCCAAGTGCCGTTGCTTCCTGTTACCTGCTGTCATCTTGTTTCCAATGCAAAGACACCGGCACAAATCATCAAACCGTCCCAAGCCCCCCACACCTGGACCCGCACACACCCCAATATAGGTCCGAAAATACCAGGCCTTATTATAGGGCTCCCCCCACAATAAAAGTACCCTTAATTCTGGGGAACCCAAGCCCTAAACCCTATATAACCTTGATGCCTTCCGAGGATCCAGTCCCCTTATTCCCTCAAAAGACATGAGAGTGGGCAGTGCACCGAAGATCGGCCACTTCCTAAGTCTTAGGATTTAGGGGGTTTTCAGAGTTTGTGGGTTATCTCAAATTTGGGTCGGGGTCTTTGAGGGACGCTAGGGACATGCAGCTGATGCAGGGGTCCCAACTGAGGTTTATATGAGCGTTTCGCCGAATCTCCTTCTATACCCTGATGCCATGGACAACTTGGGGGGTCTCCTTTCGCTTGCGTGGTTATTGGGTAGGATAGGACGAAACAAAGAAGTCGTTTTGGGTGGGTTCAACCAAAACACAATCATGGCTCCGTTTTGGATTGAGCGGTATATTGCTTTTGGAAGGGCTTTTGGGGCTTTTTGCAGACTTCCTGCATCTCAGGGCATTCCTTCGCTTCGTCCCCAATACGCGAGTATTGACCATCGCTCATATAGGGATCCTTTGGAAGAATTGACGTGTGAGTCTGTCAGCCTACAGTATACGCGGGATCTGGAGATTCAGGTGCGCTCACTACAGTTCGGGCGACTAATCGCGTGAAACTTCTGGACGTGTCTTCTGGCCCATAACCTAGTTTCCAGAGAATATTCTCCATTCTTCGGGTGTTATCCCCACATAAAACCCTAAACCCTAATCCCATCAAATCTGAAGCTTGAACCCTTAACTCTAAACAATACCAAAAACCCTACCTGGACCCCAAAAGTAGGGAAAACATAGCCCCAAAACACCCTAATTTCTGTCACGGGGTTGAGACATGAATTATTATTATGAGATTGCTGGAAGTCTGCTTCGTAAACCCCCATGACCCTATTAGGCACCCAAAATTTCAAAACACTAAGCGCCTTCTTTTAGACCCAACAAACCCATCAATGATAAACCTTATAACCCCTTAGCCCTAAACCCCCCCGTTCCCTGTAACCCCACAAAGGATTCTAACCCCAATTTCCAATGAGACTCGGCCCCGGGATCTGCGAAAAGGGCAAGGCGTCGCCTTCAAATCCGCGCTGCCTGGTTTAGGATTTAAGGCTTAGGATTTAGGGTTTAAGGCTTAAGGCTCAGGGCTTCGGATTTAGGATTGGGTTTAGGCTCATGATCGTCTTGCAGTCCCACTGGTTCCAAAAGAGAAGGGGGTTATTGCAGGGTATGTAGGGGGATATGAAGTCTGGAGGATGAATGGGAAGACCATAAAGAGTGAAACAAAGCTGGGTTTATATAGTTAAATTGAGATTTGATGTTGTATCTAGGGGCCAAACAATTCAAAGAGGCTTTTGGAACATTTTCTATGGTTGTATAAGTTTGGGACAGGAACACGTAGAACAATATTTTGAAGTATTTGTCACTACAGTTATACACGTGTCATGCAAGGATGATGTTCCTATGTATTCCGGCTCCTACGGTACCTGGCGGATCGAGGGGTTGACGAAGTCCCCCAGACCCTCTCTAACTCTAAACCAAATCCTGTCCAGGCCAGGCAAGTCCCCAGACCCTAAAAGTGAAATCCCAAAGTTGGACAGTGGGACGGTCGATTTATGCCATTGCTTCAACTTTTCTAGATATTGGGGTAAGAGGGCTGGGGGTTTAGGGTACTGTGTTTTGGAATTCTGGCTCTGACTGCTTGAGGTTAATGAAGAATTCAGGCCCAATTCTACCTCCCTCTTCTCCTGCGACAACAAAACCCCTCCAATCCCTTTACAAATCCTACCCCTTTAAATACAAATATTCATATATATATATAGAGATAGAGAGAGGGAGGGAGAGAGACTGATAGAGAGAGAGAGAGAGAGAGAGATATATATATATATATACACATACACACATATACATATATATATATACATATGTATCCCTATGCAATGCCTACAGAATCTTTGTAAACCCCCTACATATCCCTATATAGTAATCGCTATAAACTCCGTAAAATGGATCCTGATTTGAGCCACTGTCTGAACTTCTGGTATCCCCCTTACCCCCTGTCATGCTTCCCTATATAATCTCCTATATACCTCCCTTTAGGGAGTTTAGACCCTAAACCCTTTTGCAACAGACCCTCAACCCTAAACCCCTAACCCTAAACCCAATATAATCCTCTAAATAACCCAACATGCATGCCTTTTAATGCAGCTCATTCAAGGTTTGGAAGGTTTCCGCACATGCTTCACTATGAAGGCACTTTTGACTTTGGGCTGCGCAACTTGCTGGTGCTCCATAGAGGTGGTTAGGGTCTAGGGGTAAGGGATTGGGGTAAAGGGATTAGGGCTTATGGATTAGGATAGAGGGAGTAGGGTTTAGGGTAAAGGGATTCGAGTTTAGGGTTTAGGGATTAGGGGAGAATGGGGAAGCGAATGCTGGGACAATGATAGGGAAATCTACGTTGTCCGGATTGAACTCTTACAAGGCGGTTTCTAGAAAAGGTTGAAGATCTACTTGTAAAGCCGTATAGTCCCCCCAGCTATCCCCATAATTGAACTACTTACTATGTCCCACTGATCCTTGAAGATCTAAGGAACTAGGCATCAGGGGTCGAAGTCCGGGAGTTGGAGCTAAGTGCAAGTCTTTCTCGGTACTTTACAAGGGTAAGTTTAGGGTTTGGGGTTTCTGGTTACATGACTTGGGGTTCAGGGCCTACAGGGCCTATAGGATTCAGGATTGAGGGTACCGTTTTGGGGTGTCGACAAGGGGCCAAGTAACAGTTTCAGATGTGGAGGTTTTTGCCAAGTTCTGGCTTAAGAGCTGCAGAAGGATGGCAGAACATCCACCCGTCCCCCAGGAAGGGGTTCTCATACCATCCCCCCCAAAGGTACCCCCAGGGTTTACAGAGCACCATATAGGGCTTCGGTTTAGAATTGATAAATTTAGGCTCGGTCAAAGGCTGGGTTTTAACCACAAAAAGCATAACCCCAATTCCACACTATGCCCTTCATAGTAGCTTCCATTTTCCTTTCAGGAAACTAACAGCAAACAAGAGTAAGTGCAAGGCAGGATTTCGGCCACCGACACGGCCGCTGAGCGCCGCACCTTGCCTCCGCTTGTCAGAGTGTCGGGTGTAAGTTCGAGGTTTGGCAGCCCTAAACCTTGATGATAGCCGCAAATCTAGTGGTCAGGTTAAGGTTTGTATTTGGGGTGTAGGGTTTAGGGTCCTGACATGTCCTGACCCTATACCCAACCCTAAACCCTACCCGAAACCGTGCGAAGATTACTGACTGAGGGTTGGTTTGCAATCTTGACTTGCTGGGGTAAAGCCCTTGAACCTACACTCCCCCTTAAGTAGATAGAATATGGCTTTGGGTATGTTATAATACGATCCCCATATACCCACTTTCTATCTACTTTCGGAGGACTACAAACTAACTCTGAAACCCTACATTCAACCCCAACTACCTACAGTCTGGTAGTAACTATTAACGACCGAAGTACTAGGTATAATCCCAAAAGCTGTAAGTAATTGAAGTTACAGGTCCGTTCCGAATGCCAAGCCCCAAATTAGGAATTAAGGTCATTGCTTGCCTTGCTGGTGCTTACGGAAGCGCAGCGGAATGAATTCAGAAACTTTCTTACGACAAGACCTACACAGGCTTGGAGCTTTGGGTTTATCAGCCCTAAACCCTCTTGCAACAGGCTTGCAAACCCTAAACTCTAAGCCCTGAATCCTAAGCCCTGAACCCTTGCATACGCACGATTGGGGGGATCCAGGCTCCCAGCTTCCTGTGCCTAAGCATCCCAGAGGTTGCTAGGGTTCAGGGTGAGTTGAAGCTTGCACTTTACACTTTGGGGGTCCGTTTAGGCTTTGGGGTGTAGGACGCCGAAAACTCTATTAGAGGCATGAGTACAGGATTCATAGGTTTAGGGTATGAAGCCTAGGCTTCGGGAAAATCATAACAGCCAGCAGGGTGCTGTTGAAAACAGTTTTTGGTTCCTTGAGGGGTTTAAGGTGTATATAGGCGATTCCTTGGAGAACTCCAAACCCTACAGCCTTGTGAAGCTAAGCGATGTCACGAACCCCCTCCCCCAAAATGCACTCCCCGCACCCCTCTAAAATATCCCCCAATGAGTAGTGGTACTATATTGGGGTGGATTATCACTCTTACAGGGGTACCTACCCGCATATCATCATATATTCTACATACAATATCTGTCCCTATATCACCCTTTAAGGGGGGTGGTGGGGGATCCATTCTGATCTTTACCCAACATGCTCAGACTGTACTAGGGTAGGTGTCTTATGACATTCAGGGAGTTTTCCTTTGCGACATTAGGGTTTGGGCCCCTAAACTCTGGAATACGGCCCCTACTAACGGTGTTTGGGACCCAAGACCTAGCGTTACAATCTCTAAGGGTGCAAACTTAAAGTCATAACAGCACCCTGTTCTATGCCGGCTATGCCCATCCACCAACCTCTTACCTTGAAACTCCTCAGATTCAGAGGCAACCGTCGGGTGCATCCGTCTCGGTAGTGGTTCAGAACTACGGTGGATACCAAAAATCATGCATGACCCTAAGTACCTTATACTTGGGGAACTATGGTACATACCCTTAACCCTAAACCAGTCTACTGTGGTCATGAAGCACTTTTAGTATCAAGAGTATAGCGCTGGTTGGGGAATCTCTGTAAGTAGAGTGCTGTGCGTCTCTTGAACTCTTGAAATACCTTATAGCCTCCCTTAAGTAGATAGAATATGGCTTCAGGTATGTTATAATAAGATCCCCATATACCCCATATTCTATCTACTTAAGGGTGACTACAACTATACCCTACCCCAGGTAGTAGTTTCCATTTTCTTTTCCATTATCCCAATACGACCCCTATAACCCTTATTTCTACTTAACGGGGATTATAATCCCCTATAAGCCTGACAACCACCCGTTTTAGCAACAGCATTCTGTGAAAGGGAAGACTAGTTTGGGTTTAGGGTTTAGGGCGATGCACTTTATCTTGGTAGCAAATGAGGCTTATATAAGGGGTTATGTAGGGTTCAGGGTCTAAAAGTTTGGGGCCTAAACTCCTTCAACGGGGGTTATGTAAGGGAGTAAATAGGGAAATGCTATAGCAGATATGAAGGGAGATACTACGAGTTCTTCATCATAGCTCAAATGGTCTTGTGGCTGGCTTCTAAGCAAACCGGCCAGGACACTAGCTCGGGTCTACGTGCGAAAGGTCATGAACTCAAAGCGTGACAGGCCCAAAATCCTACACACATCTGCACGCTGTCAACTCTCAACCCCTAACCCTAAACCTTAGATTACTGTTATTACTATTATCACTACTAGTACTACTGTTATTACTATCATTACTATTATTGCTGTTACTACTGTTGTTACCACTATTACCATTATTCACCGCAGATCTCAACTGGTCTTCGACTGCGCCCGACGCCGTTAGCACCTTGGATGCCCTCGACCCCATCAGTCTACTAGGCGCGTCCTGATCCAAAACTTACCGCATGGCAACCGTGGCCATTCTTCACACTACTGCTGCTGCTGCTGCTGCTACTGCTACTGCTACTGCTACTGCTACTGCTACTTCTACTGCTACTGCTACTGCTACTGCTACTTCTACTACTTCTACTACTTCTACTGCTTCTACACTTCTACTACTTCTACTACTTCTACTGCTTCTACTACTTCTACTACTACTACTACTACTACCACCTCCACCACCACCACCAC
>CAJNIZ010036557.1:88022-115497 GCA_905231905.1 Symbiodinium pilosum | reverse complement strand
GCTGGTGCCGCTAATAGGGGGACCCCATAGACACCAATATACTATAATCCTTATGATGAGGATACACCAAAAAGGTTACACCCCCCCCCCCCCGATTGTAGAAACCCCACATATTGCTGCTTCTAATCTTCCACGAAGGGCCAGGTTCGCACAGAAGGCCATTCACGGATTATCCAGCTTTTTCTAAGGTGGGCAGGGATACATGGGGGATTCCCAAAATTAGGGGTCCCATTTTGCGGGTCCCAGTAAAAAGGATAATACTGCTCCGTTCTATATTGGGGTTCCCTTTACGATGAAGTGACTCTGCCAACCACCCAGGACCACGACAACACTGTAGCTCAGGGTTCAGGGCTCACATGTCGACTTACAATTCAACTTACAAGTCACGCATATACAACCCCAGTTTCCATTTCATTTTCCACTTTTCCATTTGATTCTCCATTATTGGCGGTAACATCCCTAAACCCTAATCCCTAAGCCCCTAACGCAAGCTGCAGCTCTATGCGTCGCAGGAGAGCTTCCAAGAGCATCCTACAGGACCCTATAGCTCCCCATGTACTGGCTAGCTTCACGAATTCCGCGTATGTGTCTCAGACATTCGCCATGTACCTCCTTGTAGCGAGCAGGGAACTTGTTGCTAAGAAATACCCAGATCAATGCAAACAAGCAAGGCGAAAGGCGGGTTGACTGTTTCTCTGCCATTGTCATTAACGATAACAAGGCTTTGCAGTGCCACGAGAACCTCAGTAACCCCCCAACCTTTGCAACGGAGGGTTTTAGATCAGAAAGCCGGCCGTACCCCATGCGCCCTAGCCGATCATGTTCACGCATGATCAGAGGTACTTCCGAAACTACGAGGCCTGTCTTAACTGGATAAGAATCTTGAAAACAAATCATCAGACCCCTGGCAACGCTGCTGCAAGGCCCCCCGCTTCTTTCTGCCGCAGCTCCTGCAAGTTGCGCTTGTAGCGCTTGGGTACAGATGCATACTCAACAAAGGAAACTTTAGAATGGTAGATATAGCGGTAGATCTACACACAAATTGTGGCATTCAGGCTCTGTTCTGATGTAGGGATTGAGGAGTAAGTTATAGGTTGGGATCAGGACAACCTCTGGACCAGGCTCAGCACATTTATCCACACTGTTGGCTATACGATTGTGTGCATTCATGTAGTGTCTGAACAGATCAACATTCGGTCGCAGGCCAACCTCAAGTACAGTTCTGTTAGTTCCTGCAACATTCTGCGGGCGCGGGGTGTTTAGGACTAAGGCTAGGTGAGTGAAGGAGACGAGCCTTCAATCTTTGAATGTCAAGATTGGGGCCCCAGGTTGATACTACTCCGCTAGATAGGCATATTATTACGACACACTGCTGCTGCTCAAAGCCGACTGTGTGAGACCGTAGGAGATTTCCTGGTCATAACTTGGGTCACTTCCCACCTAGCTGCGACACTACAAAATGGAGCGTTGCTATGTATTTGTCCAGACTTCCAAGGAAGTAGTTACTAGGTCCTGAAATGTGCGCCATACACTGGGCATTGTAAACTGTTCAGGAACCCTTGCCCGCCTGTGTCCAACTGCATACCTTTTGCGCCTCACTAAGAGTTTTACACGACCGCCTTGCTGTTGAATGCCCGACTGAGGGTTGGAGAGCTACAGCGCCGGTACATGCTCAAAACAGCTACAATCCGGATGTTGGTGGCTTTGTACTTGTGCTTTTGTTCTGACAGCTACCAAGACTAAGCAGAGGAATCATGCGATTCTCTTCCTGAAGCCGGGATCCCGAAGGGACAGGCCAAGCCACCTGCTCCGCGCATTTTTTTTCTCGCTGAGGAAGCTGCAGCACAAGGTCCCTTAAGGTGCTTAATGAAACAGGAGCACCCTAAAACTTGGCCCTAATTGAGCTCAAGTTTCCGAGCATGTCCACCCTTCACGGCATGCCAGTACAAATTTGCTGGCGAGTGGTCCGCTCCGCAGGGTATTCAGGTAGGGCTTAAACGATGGGAATCACCATCCCTGAAACGGGCTGCTGGAAGATCCTGGCCCTGGAGACCTTCTTGTATCAGTTTGGAAGGACTGGAAACCAGGAGATCTTCGGATGTCAGTCTGGAAGGACTGAAAAGGATCACTTCCTGGGTTGCTGTTAAGGAACTTAAACAAAGCTACCATAATGGGTATATATATATAGAGTAATTAATTTGGTTCCCCCAATATAGTAACTTAAAATAAGTTCCTTAACAGCAACCCAGCTTCGTCGTGGCCGCTTCTGGGGTCTCTTCGGCTCCTCCTCGTCGTCAGATTCTCCACCCTTGGATGACCAGCTAGACGAGGGTTACATTGGGGTACAATACAGGGCTCATATTAGGCTTATATTGGGATAATGGAAAAGAAAATGGAAACTAATATCTAGAGGTTTAGGGTTCAGATGCAAGTTTTAGGCACTTTTAAGTCTGACACAGGGAACGGAACCCTGGTAAACCTTGAAGACTACACCCTAAACGCTCAAAAAAACCTTTACACCCTAAACCCCTAAATAGTAGTTTCCATTTTCTTTTCCATTATCCCAATATAAGCCATATGAGCCCTGTATTGTACCCCAATATAACCCTAAACCCTACACCCTAAAACCTAAACCCCTTGCCCCTGCAAAGGATTTTTTCAAGCTGCCTTCTGCACTGCTTCCATTGAAGCCATCTGCTGCTCGGCCGCCTTTATCAGCCCCAAGTGAGGATTGAGCTCCTCGCTGAGAAGTTGACTTTGGGGGGGTTGGGGGGGTGCGGGGGTGGGGGGTCGAGGATGGGGGGGCTTAGGGTCTAGACGGGAATAGGGTTTAAGGTTTAGAAATGAGGGGTGCTTAACGCTGGTTGCAGTTCACAGAAATGGATGTCGGTAGGTTAACGGTTCAGT
Organism: Symbiodinium pilosum; assembly: GCA_905231905.1. Taxonomy (NCBI): domain Eukaryota; class Dinophyceae; order Suessiales; family Symbiodiniaceae; genus Symbiodinium; species Symbiodinium pilosum. The sequence continues at coordinate 112,590 of CAJNIZ010036557.1, read as the reverse complement.
TAATGTTTGTAGACAGCCGTCATGCAGGGTCACACACGGCTGTGGGGATAATTATGGTCGGGGCCGAAAGGGGATAATGTTTCAAGTGGACAAGGACCCGCTTCCCCCTAAATAACCCCTATAAGACTCCCCTATATAACCCCCTTTAAAGGAGTTGGGACAAGGGTACTTTTTTGGGGGTCTCTATAAATCCGGCTCTTACTATCGCGCCCCAAATCGGAGAACCAAACGAGTAAGGCCAAGGCAAGTTAACTTCCAGATTCGCCCCCTAAATCCTGTTGTGTCCAAAGACTCCATATGATGCATCTGTAGCCCCGAAGCCTCGCAAAAATCCAAACCCTTTTGACTCCGAGGCAACCCTCAATCCTGAAATCCAGATCCGTACAACTAAGCTCCAAACCCTAACTCAAAACCTTGAACACTCAAACCGGAAGCGCAAAACGCACAACCCCGAGCCCTTTCCGGCCCATGCTCCTGCCGAAGCTCCTGTCGCGCCTTCATGGATATCCTGGGCGTTCGCTGCGTGGATAGCGGCTGTTTGGTTGGGTGAGGATGTATAGGGGCATATACGGGTGTGTATAGGGCTTAGGGGTACATAGGGGTGTATAAGGGCATTTATAGGGTTTAAGGTTGGGTGCTTAGGAGAAAGAAGTCTACCTTACATCCCGGAGCACCCCAGGCCCGTGCTCTAGCAACCCGTAGCAACTTGAAGTTGCCGAGGACGATTTTAGCAAATCATAGGTTTTAGGGTACGTTGGGGTAATATTAGGGTTCTATTGGGGTTATGCTGGGATAATGGAAAATAAGATGGAAGCTACTAGTTAGGGTTTAGGGGTTACTGAACAAGTTCCCAAGCTCGATGGTAGGCTGTGCCTTTGTCGAAACTGCTCCTGGTCAGAGCACACCGGTACAATTTTGAGAGAACAAATTGGCCGTGCTTAAAGGGAAGCCTCGGAGGGAAGAGTTAAGGGTTAACGGTTCCCTAAACCCTTGTTCTAAGGGATTCTGAGGAGATATTTGTAGGGCATCTACACTCCCGTTTACGCACCAAAAAAAGCGGATTTGGGCCTGCCTGAATTACTTACAGGTTCTGAGTAGAGAATGAAGGACTACATTATATAGAGATCATATTATATAGGGATCAGACTCCCATAACCCCTACTGACAGCGAGTCGGATTATCGGCGACGTTGACCCAAAGAGATGGGAAGCCTGAGGAAACAGACTATAGCTCTTGGCTTTCCAGGTAAGAAGTGGAAAACCAGAGCAAGCAGACTATAGCTATTGGCTTTCCAGGCAAGTCTTGGGCATGGGGGCTCGCAGGATTGGAGTGCCAATTCCAGAGAGTCTGGCTTGAATTGAAAGTAGCACAGTATAGAAATTTACGGTACTAGGGCCGTGAACCCTGAAGTTCAAATAACCCCACGACAGTGATACATGGGACCCACGTTGGGGGCACGGCATTACCTAACGAGAGTAACGCTTCTTTGGTGGTTGAACCAAGTACAATTCTGTTCCATATATATGAAATACTATACTCAACAGGACGTTTTAATCTTACTCTTTCTTGCAGGGAGTGTAAAGTATCCTCGAATAAAATTATAGATGAAATACTATACCCAAAATGAAGTTTTAATCTTGCTTTTTTTAGGGTGGGGTCTAGAGTATCCCTAAACCCTAAACCCTAGGGGGATGCCCAAGTAAAATGCTGCGGTCCTCATTGGAGTCGAGGGATACAAGGTCTTGGCATCCCGCCGGACTTGCAGCGTCAGTGGGGATTTCGATGCCCCGCACCTTCCTCTTAAGGGCGTAGGTTTAGGGTTTAGGGGTTTAGGGTTTGGGGCAACAGGGTTTAAGGGTGTAAGCTGTAGGAGTTAGGGCGGGTGGCTTCAAAGGTTTATGGTTAGGGTTTGTGCCTCAAAGTCAGGAATAGAAACAAGCATTTTCAAAAGCGTCCAGTCCTGCAAAGCTTGAACATGAAGGACCTCGGCTAAGCTTTCTCTGCATCTCTCGGATTGTGGGAGAAACAAGAAAGCAAGGCGTTGGGAATCTTGCACTGCGACCAATGACATAAAACAAATGCAGGCTAAACTCAAAAAAAGTACTGAAGGGCGGTGGATCCCAGCAACCTTCATGAACGACATACTAAAATCTCCCGTGCATCTCTACTGATGCTACCCGCGCTTGATTGAAACTAGTCCCATCCATGTGAATCGCTACCCTGCTAACAAACCCATTTCGTTCAAAAAGGGCCTGTGTGTGCTTCCTTTGTTGGCCGAAAGCGAGACTCTAACTGCTCTCCATACTACACCCTCCCCAACAGGCTCCCTCCTTATAAGGCGTATTCAAAGACAGGTAAGGCTGGTAAAGGAACAAATGATGACGCGATGACCCCTCCTACAATCCCTAAACCTTCAACCCCTAAATCCCATAGAATCGAGGCCTAAATTAAGCCCAGGGACTGATCCAGGTGATCAGACTGCACCGGGGGAGTCTGATCCTTACTTCTCCACAGTTTGGAGCTTAAGGTGTTGCATCGCCGAATTAGTGAACACTGAAACTTTTCGCGGATAAGCTGGAAGCAACCAGATGCTTTCGAAGCAACACCTAACCGTAGGAGGTCAAAGATCTCACACCTCTAACTGCAAAACCCTCCTTAAGTAAGCTACAAGGAACCAGACATGCATAGGGTTTGAGCAGCAGCAGCAGCAGCAGCAGCAGCAGCAGCAGCACCACCACCACCACCACCACCACCACCACCACCACCAGGAGGAGGAGGAGGAGGAGGAGGAGGAGGACGAGAAGTAGTAGTAGTAGTAGTAGTAGTAGTAGCAGTAGCAGTAGCAGTAGCAGTACCAGTAGCAGTAGTAGTAGTAGTAGTAGTACCATCAGTGGTAGTAGTAGTAGTAGTAGTAGTAGTAACATCACTACGACGACCACCGGCCCATCTCTTAATTTGACGCACAATTTCAGGCTCTGAGTCAGGTACCTGCAGCTCGAAATGCCATGCTTTCGCAACAGGGCGGGGCCGAACCGACTACAGGGAAGCTTAGAGCCTTAACGCATGGGTGTTGAGGGGTTTAGGGGTTTAGGCTTCCAGGGTTTTAGGGTGTAGGGTTCAGGTTGTAGGGTTTAGGGAGTAGGTTTAGGGTTTAGGTTCTAGGGCTTAGGGTAAATACTCCGCCACGGCACCTATTTCGCCGGATTCTCCAACCAAAATGCAATCGCTATGCCGGTGCGCGGCTCCCGTGCAGACAGTCTTTACTTTCTACTTGACTTTTCCTTGCAGAGACCATGAGGAGCCAAAGCCTTTCCACAGCCATCAGCCAGCATGGGATGTTCCCTACATCACCCCTCCGCTTAGTGGCGGTTAGTAGGGAAAAAGGGCATATAATCCCTATATAATATATATCCTTTCCCTTTTCCCTACTAACCCCCAGTAAGTCAGAGCCGCGGCGATACCCTTGTGATTCTTGTCGTGCATCCCTCGGGTCTCTACGTGAGGTAGGTAAAGGTACTCGGCTTTCAGAACCCCACCCGCCGCGCATCAAAGCAACATATGTAATAGCTTCCCGAGGAAAGCCAAATTTACCCCGTTACGGCATTCCAATGCAATGATTTTGCTTGAGTAAGACTGGTTAACAATTATGACAGTAGCGGAGAATGTCACTGAGAAGGGGTTAGACATCCGGCCGGGATCAACATGAAGTGGCGATGCGCTGACTTTTACGCGGCTTCTGAAACACAGCCCACACTGTACAGACGAGGCTGGTTGTCCAAAGGGTTCGAGTCATGGTGCCTGGAGCACATATCAGTGTCGCCCTCCACAGCAGGGAATTTCTCGGAATTTCCTCCCCCCATGGTCGGAATAATTTTCCTCATGGCCCCGCTGCTTTGAGAAAATCCGAGCAAAAAGACCCCTCCCAATCTTGCTGGCAAATAATGTCACTGCTTTAGCCGTTAGCACCAGATGGTAGGTTGTCAAAATCATTGTCCCTTTTTTGGGTACCCTAAAAACAGGGACTGTCTTATAATGGGAACCCAGAGAAAGACCGTTCCGACAAGCTACCATGTGAGTAGCGTTTTTCTGGTGGTTGAACGCAGTAAGGCTATATTCCTCATATAAGATACTGTTCCCCCAAAAAAGGATATAATCTTACTCTATATCGGGGACAATAGTATCCCCCAAGAAAATACTACATGGAGATTGTGCATTGCCAGAATCGCGAGCCAGGGGACTGACCCCCAAGTGGAAAGGCTTCCTCGTGGAAAGGAGAGATCTAGGAATCCAAGCGCTAGATCCACAATGCAAAGGGCAGCAGCCTCTGAGAGACATTTAACTGCTCCCGGCCACCGCCCGGGACGGGATGACTTAGTAAGTCTACGTATCACCTCAAAATGGCCCGGTTCTCCCTCTTCTTAACCTACTACAAATAGCCTTCTACCCTCCAACCATAGCATAAGCTACAGTGACAGCACTATCATTCCCATAGGTGTTGGGAAAGTTGACTCATCACGCGCAGGGAAGCCATATGACAGCAGCTTTGTTGAGATCTATTTCTGCTGGAGTCCTTCCTTTAGAAAGCCTCAAAGGCTAGGGATTTAGGGTATAGGGTGCCTCTGCATCTCTTCCTCCAACAAGGTGTAGTGCTCAGAACATCTCCTCCTCGTAGCTGATGGGCCGCTTTCGTTGCTTCTGCCGCCTTACACATATAGTCCCCCTTAAGTAGATAGAATATTCCCCTATTTTCCTGCTAGAATGGAGAGTCAAATGGAAAAAGAACATGGAAAATGAAATGGAAACTAGGGCATTACAGGCCCCCTTAAGCAGATAGAATATGGCTTGGGGCATACTCTACTAAGATCCCCATATACCCCGAATTCTATCTACTTTATGGGGACTTCTACCCTAAACCTAAACCCTAAACCCTTCAATCTTGGTTGCTGCATGGCTATCAAAGTAGCCTCAACACAACAACCAGGGATGAACGGCGCCAGACGTGTGACAAGTAGTGCTTGCATACCAAACCCTAAGGGTCCAAGGACCCAAATAATAGGGTCCCTTTAAAGAAGGTTCTAGGGGGATATATAGGGATATTAGGGGACTAGATAGGGGGATATAGGACCCAAATAATAGGGATTTGGGTCCCAAATAACACTAATATTCGAGTAATTAGACCCTAAAACCCTACTATTTGGATACTTGGACCCTTAGGGAAAGCAACAACCCCTGGTAGCAATCATGTACAGGATGATCCAGCGGCAGCCATGCTCACAATGATGACGAGGGATAACAACAGTCATATTTATCCCGATGGCAAGTGCGGCTAAGGATAGCCATCTCTTTGACAGTGGTCCGTACAGTTACAATGTTTAGGGTCATGGTTTCCTCGGCAGCGAAACCATCCAGGTGATCCAGGCCTTCCTCTGGAACCCTTTAAAGCATTTGCGACATCTGAGCTATAGTGTAAACTCCAAGTATCCCCCTTAGTTGCTCCCAAATCCCCCGTATAACCCCTTTTAAGGAGTCTATGGCCAGCCCTGGAACCCGTGTAAGCTGTGTGGTTCACTGCCTACTGTGGAAAAGTAGGAGTTTCCCAAAATTGAGGGTACCTTTTGGGTGTCCCTATTCCACGGACTACATATTTTGGGGTCTTATTTGGGGTCTTCCTATTTTGGGAAACTACCAAATAGAAAATCGCGTTGCAAACCCCACCGTGCGCGTCTAAGGTTAGTTAGACACTGACCGGCGAAATTACTCTGGCCACATGGTCTATAAGGTTCAGGGCTCGGCCACACTCAGAACCCCTTGATTCAAACTCTGGCTCTCTTAAAATTTGTGATTGAACTGCAAGGACCCGACTGGGAAACTTCTTGCTCATCCTCGTCGGATGTCTCCTGGTGCGCGCCCAAAATAGAACTGAAAGGACGTGCTTTGCAAAGGCAAGAGCGGATCAGCAGAGACAGAATTTTCCCGAAGAGGTACTTGAAGGGTCGGCGGACCTTGTAGGTAGCTCAATGATGAGGGTAACGGGGCCATTCTAGGGCCCATAGGATTTACAAATATTTGTGCTAAGACTTTGTCCCCCTGGGCCTCAAGTAATTCCTAGGTCTGATTTATCTTCACCACCCGTCGTGTTGAAGCTTGGTTAATAAGGTGTAGGGTGGATGTTGAGGAAGTTAAGATGAGGTGACATCATGAGTTTCGTTTTAGGGGACAACATAGGTTTAGCGTTACGCTACTAGCTCTTACCGCACTATGTTTTCTCGAGCTGGCGGATTCAAGAGCAACGTTGCCTGGACATGCCAAAGCTGCAAGTTCATTTTGAATCGATCCATGAAGGTAGCCATGACACCTGAAACCAAAACGCCAATGTGAGAACACTTAGACTTCCAAGTGACATGTAGATCAACTAGCGCCAGCATCAACAACAGCAGAGCAGCCAGCAGCCTCCTTCTCTTCTGCCTCTGCACCATCCAGGCCTTGGGATAATTGAGATGCTGGGAAAAACGTCAAGTAGTAAGTTATCGGGCTAGGGCGGGGTCTTTCAGAGTTCGAGGCTTTAGAGTTCCAGGGTTTAGGCACACGCATCGCACTGCAAGCTCGGAATCCAGGGCTGAGGATCGGCAGGATTTTAGCAAACGAAAGTGCAGCGACACCAGCAAGTATCCAGCACGTGCAAGATCATTGCAAAAGTGAACGATCAAAGGCGCCACATGTAGCGAATCGAGGTCAAACGGCCGCCGCTGGTTGTGAAAGCCTATACTGCATTTCGCCTTGCCCGGCCCCTTCCGGAATAGACCCCGAACAAAGATGTAAGCATGGGTGATGGTATGCAGTGCTTCATAGTTACTGATGCTGTGTTTGAGGCGGGTCTTTGTTGTTTCGCGCGCCCCATGGCAGCCTGTTCTTCATTAACAGACATGAGTGCGCCAAGAAATTGTTCCGTCCCAGGCTCCCTAGAATAACAATACCCAAGAAAAAGCCTGCAAGATCTCCTAGACCTATAATTCCTGCGCAGGCCCCCGCACGCTCCTACTCGGGGAGTGAGACACACCGCCTTTGAATGCATCTTTCGTGGAAGTTCTAGAGGCGTGGAACATTTTATGAAAGTGGAGGGCAGAAAGCAGCAAGACCCATATCTCACTTTCTCAAATCCTCTGGTGCAGCAATCTCATTCTGTGGATTCTGAACAACACCAAGCCCCGCATCTAAACCCAAAGCCCTGCGACAGCCCCCGCACTTCGGGCCTTCCCCTTCGCAACCCCAAGGCCTCCCCTACAAGCCCCATGCCCAGCCCCTAAACTTGAGACTGCCCAAATTCGTACGAACCCTCCTCAACCCTCAAGGGGCCCAAACAAAACATCCTTCAACATAAGAAAACATCTACAGTAGTCCCTAGTTCAGCCCAAAACATGATACCTGCAGCCCTCTACCGACGACACAGTTAGGCTGAAACCTTCAAGTCGCTCAGGACCCTAAGCCCCACTACTATGAGTACTACGAGGCCCGGGCCACTGAAGAGGTCGAGCCCCCCAGCCATAGAAGCCCAATAGCGCCTAGGGCTTCCGCTGTCATAGGGTTTAGCGTTCAGGGTTTTGCCGCTGGCACGACCATAAAGCATTGCAAGGTGACCAAAGATGACCAAAGTATCCTTTTTCTCTGCGAAATGGGCCCACCACTATGGGCTATTAGACCAAGGGTACCTTAATCTACCCTGAATAGGGTCCTAATTGGGAATTTTAGGGTCTAATAGCCCATAGTGGTGAGAGGCAATAGACCAAAGCCAAAGCTTAGGTCTCTGTGTCAAGGGAAGGCTGGCTAGGAAACTCTCGCTGATGGATCAGCGAGGCCTTAAATCTCCAGAGCGTGTTCTTGTGTATGCCTGCTGGTTACTGCAGCCAATTTTACATTACGTCATGGCCAGCTCTGCATCCTGCCCACAGTTCGGGCCGGTGCACACAGAAAAGCAAATTATCCTCAGACCTTCACTGCCAGTATCAGAACGACAGCATGTTCTGGTGTCGCAAACCTAGCAGACTTTCGAGATTTGCCATGGCCTTGAAGGTTTCAAGGACAAGCTTTGCAAGAGATTCGTTGGTCCGTGCCGGGCGCAAGGCATAGTGCGGGCGCTGCACCGCGGAAGACCACGAGTCTAAAACTTGGAACAGTCCCGAAATGTCCCGAACGAATCGAAGGAACAACCACTAGAACAGAATGTGCTGCTCTGTTGTGTCAGGGTACAACAGCCTGCAACTTGAGGAACGGTCTTCTGTAATCCCTTTAGACCTATAATAAACACAACATGCTTGAATGGTTCCTCGGAGTTATGCTACAACAGACATCTCTCGTTGCAGGTTCCGCAGCCTGTGAACGCAGTCATTGCTAACGTTCACAAGTTTCGAGGGGCACGCTTACTCCTCACAGTCCTCAGCAGTGAAGGCTGAGGACCCCCCACGCATGAACGACTTCTCCGTATCACCAGTCACTCCGTCATCCAGAAGCTGAAGCAGCTGCTGCATGTTGGCCTCGGAGTACAAGCGTGGAAGAGAGGCGTTAAAGCCGAGCTTCATCTCCAAATTTTGGCGGATCTCCTTGAGGCCGGCCATGGCATCCTGCATCTCTTGCACCGCCTTCAAGCGGCGGTGGGGGATCGTGGGCACCGTGTACAGGGAGCTGACGGCGTCGCGCTTCGCGGCGGACACCGGATTTGCCTTGAGAATGTTGCCCTTGGCGCAGCCCGCATGCACAGCTGCACCGAAGGGAGCCATGGCAGCGGCAGCGGTGATGATGCCTGAGATGCTTGCGCCGCACAGCGCGCTAACGTCCAGCAAGTCCTGGCAGTGCACCACGATGAGGTTGATGAAGACAATGACCTGACTCATGTAGGCAATCGCGCCGCCAATGTCCACGGTACACAGAGCATCGAAGACGCCAGTGACCTTGTTGATGGGTCCTTGACGGTTAATGCGGCCGCAAAAGCCGCTGTTCACGGCAGAGTTGATGGAAATACCCATGTTGGCAATGTTGGCCACCACCATGCCGACGTTCACCCCACACTGCACACCAACGCCAATGGGACCCTCACCCACGAGTAGTCGTCGCGGGTTTCCTCGAACGGTCTGGTCTCCGAGGACACTGACCTTGGAGGTGGTCAGCTGCGGTGGAACGCCCGTGCATGTAGCCGCTGCAAGAGACGCTGTGGCTGCCAACTCTCCCATCACGGCGACCAGACCAGTAACGCCCACGGCGCACACGGCATTCACGTTCAGGGTCATGGCGCAGTTCGAGGCAGCGTAAGCCAACCGTGCGGCGGCATTCCCCACCCAGGTGACAAGGATGCCCGCGTCCACCTGGCAAGCGAGCTCCGACTCACCGTTGGTAAGAGGCGGAGGGCAGACCCTGATGATTGCATTGATGTCGTCACCTAGGCCCACCACAGAGACAAAGGCCTCCAGGACGTTGAAGGCACAGTACGCATTCGTCGCCTCGCGAGCTCGCTTCGCCTTCTTGTCTGCCCTGTAGGCAATGATCTCTTCCTTGGTCAGCATGTCACGGCCAGCATCCGCAGGGTTTGCCGGCAGTGCTCGATCCTGCTTCTGGTCGAAGTGATGGGAAAACTTGTGCCCGGTGGTCTTCATGGCCTTCAGCACGATCTTCTCGGCCAGCTTGCGCTTCTTGACGCTCTTCAGGGCATTGGCCTTCAGAGTCATCTGCGCATCCAAGTCTAGGGCAGATTTGCCCTGGAACTCCCCGAAATTCAAGGGGTCACACTTCTTTGTCCCAGGCCAGGCCATGACGGCGACAAGGCCCAGCCCCAACGCTACCACCAAAGTCACGTATGGAGCTAGAGGCATCGCCCGCTGGTCTGACGCCTTGGGCCAAGTGCGGGCACTCGGCGAAGGTGGACGTCCTTCGAACTCCCTCGCCTCCTCCTCGGACTCCACGAGGACAGATTCGAAAGGCTGGGATGGCTGGGCCATGATGGTAGGATTCAAATCCGCAATGGTGTAGGAGACGTTTGCACTGCGGCTTTGCAGCTTGCAAATGCAGCTTAAGCCAAAAGAGCATTTAGGGTGTAGGGTTGCTTGCATGCCCGACTTTTTGGGATCATTCTAAGAAACCCTAGGGAATAACCTTGACTCATATGAGATTTACATGGAGCCATTTGAGCTATAGTCCAAACTCCTATCCCCTTTAAGAACACCTATAAAAGTCCCCTACGTACTCCCTCATATAGCCTCTTTGAGGGAGTTTAGACTATGGCTCATATTGGGGGAAACCTGTCAGGGATGTGACCATGAGTGTGTGGCAGCCCTGGGGCGCTTGATACTACAATTGACGCCAGAGCTCAGGCAGAACCTTGATACGCTAGACTACCATCATTCCCACTGCATAACCCTCGTTTTGAGAAGCTGTTCAACTGCCGAATAACTCGATGTAGGTGTCATTTATAGACTCTGGGGCCCAATGCAAAGTATTATCTTACAAGCTAAGAGGGGGTCCCATGTAGGTGTATCTTATAGACTTCAGGCCCACAAAAATTGTCTCAAAGCCTCTAGACCCTAAACCAAAACCCTTCCCTAAGCCCTATATACAGTCCCCCTGGTATATTACAACAAGACCAACATCTACCCCATATTCTATCTACCTAAGGGGGACCCTAAACCCAAGGCTGTCTCAACCAGATGTCAGCTTGGGCTGCTTGCCTTTCTTCCTCTTCTGGCGAAACGCGCCGCACTTCGACCTGACTGAGGGAGTTCTCAAAACATAGTATATAGGGTTTAGCGTTTAGGCATTTAGGGGTTTGGGGATTTGGGGTTTAGGCTTTAGGGTTTAGGTCTAGGGTATGGGGTTAGGGAATATTGCTATAGGAATGTGGGCGGTATATGGTTAAGCTTACTGATGCACATGACGGATAAGGGCTTAGCAGTTGCGTATGTTTACGCAAAATACCTGAGGCCATATTTAGATCGTACAGGGATATGGATTGTGTGAGATTAAGTTCAACTATGGGGTGGAGGACTTGTTGCTTAGAGTTTGAGGGGCTCTTCCTTCAGGATCGTAGGGATACATGGCACTGTCTGGGGACATTTGGGACCTAAAGCCCTAATATTTGGGTCCTTGGATCCTTAGGGATACGAACCTACGGGACCGTATCCGCTTATAACCTCGGCTGTGAGATGCCTACGTAGGTCCGAAGGAAAAATCCTCTCCTTCCTGGTGGTTTATGGTTTAGGGTCAGTAGCGAATAAAGGAATATGATTCCCATATAACCCCCAATAATATGTGTATATATATATACATATATATATATATCTATCTCTCTCTCTCTGTCTCTCTCTCTCCCTCTCTCTATTTTTTCATTTATATACCCTTATTCCCTACTAACCCCCCAAGTAAGTCTACGCCCGTGAGAGTTCAGAGCGCGGCGGTCTCATCGACCTCCTCGTTCTCGATGGAGGGATGCTCTTTGCGCTTTCCTGAAATTTCAACTCGAAGAGCTACTAGAATAGGGCTTTGAGTTTCATTCAGCTGTGCCTTAATAAAGGTCGGGACGGAATACAGTGTGTAATTGTCCAGGCTTATTCAGGCTTGGTTGGCCTTTGGAGCCAGTTGGAAAATGTTTTGATATCCCAAAGGCTAACCCAACAGGCTTCTACATTATCAGGCTGCGAGCTTGGGGGCCCACCGGGTGAACCGCTACCTGAGCATGGCAGAGGAGCCTGACAAACTCCTCATAGAGCTTAGACTAAGAGGGTTCAGGGAACAGGCACCGGTTTAGGGGTTTAGGGTTGGGGGGTTGAGGGTTTAGGGTTGGCACGCCGCGGTCTGCCACAAATCGCGGAGGACTATCCAAAACTGGAAACCCACAGAGTGAACACGTCTGAAACATCCGACTTTTGGATTAGCTCCTAGGCCGACTAATCTGAAGCATGACATGTCCCTACAAGCCCAGTTGCCCATGTATTGGGTTGCGGGTACTGAGCCCCAGATGATTCGACATTACCTACAGCCCAGGGACATACCGTATGGGTAACTGGGCTTCTAGGTTTTCCTGAGCTCCTCAAATTCAATGGCTATTGTGGAAGGTTTCTGGCTTCAACCCTTTCGATCTCGGCATCCGCATCTTCTATCTGTGAGCTGCTTAGGCGCAAAACTCGCCTGCCCTCAATCAAGAAAACAAATCCCAACATATATATATATACACAGGCACATGTATTTAGAAAGTTCCTGGGTTGTAGGTGATGGGAGCTAAGGGACAGTCTCCAGCGTATGGGTTACTGGGCTGCTATAGAGGCTAATAAGGTCTATGCTATAAACAGCACACCCTAAACTCTAAAGCGCAAACTTTAAGCCCTAAACCCAAAGCCCTAACCCTTTACCCTGCGACCCAGACCTAAATCCTGAATCCTAGGACCTCTGGATTATCTTGGCAGCTTGCCGTGGCCCGCTCTCCGTGGCCCTGCGGACGGCGCCTGGGCGATGTCAAGCCCTTAGGGTCCAGGTACCTTCAGCCCTGTATATAGAACCCATGTAAAGATTCATCTGCTTCTATTAAAAAAGTATTCTTACAATGATCATGATTGCGATTATGATTGTGATTATATGATTACTGTGATTACGATTATGATTCTGAGTATGATTACTACTAATATTATTGAATATTGTAGCATATTATGTGTACATGTATATACATATATAGATAGGGCTTGGGGTTGTAATGTATAGTATTCACCTGGGGCCTAGGTACCTGGACGCTTTGGGACCTGGATTCGCTTGGAGGCTCCTGAACAGCTTTGAGTGAGGCTCCCCAGACCCCGGGGCAGATCTACGAAGCTGATACCCCTTAAGGGTTCCTAGAAATTACCCATAACAGTGTAACGTGCATTGATGGGGGTTCTAATTACTTTCTAGATCTTCCCAGGGGTATGGGTAAGTGTCCCGCTGTTGGGTATGTGGACCCGTAGAGTAAGCCCGGGACCGCAGATCCTAAACTCTAAGTCCTAGACGCCAAGCCCTAAATCCTAAACCCTTACAGCCCTAAATCCTCAACCCTACACCCTACATCAAAAGCCCGACGCCCATAAAGCCCGAACTTGTAATCCAGACTGTCAGCCCCTGGCACTGCAGCTGGATGCCAGCAGTCCCAAAGCCATCAACCTTGGCTTGACTCTACTTAGGGTTTAGGGTTCAAGGTTCGGGGGTTTAGGGTTCGGGGGTTTAGGTTTTGGGGTTCAGGGGTTTAGGGTTTCAGGGCTTAGGGCTAATGGTTTAGGATTTAGGATTGGGGTTTAGGGGCTTAGGGTGTAGGGCTAAGGGTTTAGGGCTCAGGGTCTAAGGGTTAGGGATGACCATTTAGTGTTTACGGCTTAGGGTTTAGGGGTTGGGGCAGTTCTCAGTGGCTTCCAGCAGACTTCAAGGCTCAAAGGGTGAGGAATTGGTGTAAGGTTTCGCGAGAAGTCAGAGGGCTTCCCATAAGCCCGTGCTGATTCAAGGCGCGCGGGACCTCCCAGTTTAGGATTCAGGCTCCAAGGTTTGGGGGCTGTAGAGTTTAAGGTTGAGGGGCCATCTTTGCCAAATGCATACAACTATCCAAATGGGATGTGGGCTGGTAAACGGTATGGGGCGGTTTCTGGATATGATCGGCCCCTTTCTAGGAGTCTCTTGAATAAGGATTAAGTTGGAACCCCAAACCCTAGACCCGAGACACAAAACCCTAAACCCCAACTACCATGCATGGCCTCTGGGGTAGATATGGGGATCCCGAATTCTCAGAATCTCCTGTAGAAAGAAGCATGCACATGAGCTGAAGTCCAGGCTCCTAGTTTCCCTGCAATTCCATCTTATAATGCTCCCATATATAATCCCATATATAAGCTCCCTTTACGGAGGTTAGAATCTATAGCTCACATGCACTTCTTACTTATTTAGGCAGGCCTGAAGAAAACCGGAGTCCTCATTGCAGAGTCAGGTGGACCTGCAAATCTGAGTTGGTATGCCAAGAAAACCTCCTTGTATTCTTCAACGGGTTCATAGGATCCCTGATGTTTAGTGGGTATTTAAAAGGGTAAAAAGTAGATGGAGGGTCTAGATACTTATGATGCTTACCTGGACCTGCAAAGTATGTGGAATAATGGCCATCTGGCTTTTTCAGGGGGCTGGGGATTTCTGTACAAACAGTTGAGCTCAGATAAGCATCGCAAGCCGCATGCCAAATGAGGAGAAGTTGCTTTTGCTTTACAGCTCATGTGAGCTATAGTCTGAACTCCTAGTATCCCCCTTAATAAGCCCTATAGTAGTCCCCTATATAATCCCTTATATACCCCCCTATATACCCCCTTTAAGGAGTTTAGACTATAGCTCATGTAGGGTTTAAGGGTTTCGGGGTAATTAAGAGCTTGGGGTTTGGCTTTAAACCCTATTGAGGTGCAGAGCTTGGTCCCAAAAATCGTGTGCAAAGGCATTGCGATCTTTACCTGCTCCTCATGCGTGAGAACATCCCGTAAACCCTAAACCCTAAATTTTGTTTTCCAGTATCCCAATGTCACCCCAATGTAACCCCAATACTACCCCAATGGGTACCCCTTAACCCTAAACCCTAAACCTGATTGCCTAAGCCCTTGCACTAAGCTCCAGGCCCTTTGTCCAAGTCAGAAGGCTCGGGCACCTGCGCGAGGGGGAGCTCTTCAAAGTTCGAGGTTTAGGATTTAGAGTTTAGGATTTGGGCCGGGCTGCAAAAAATAGAGGATATAGTCTAGGGATGAAATGACGTAGCCCACATGTGGGTTACGTGTAAGGTCCCGAGCTGTGAGATTTTGGCTTATCTGTTTGGCACTTGAATAGAGAATAGGGAATTGTGCATGGGGCCTACTGCAAGTCCCACTGTGGACTAGATTAGGATCCATTCCTTCCCCTAGAAACCTTGAGGAAACTACGTTGAGGGTTTAGGGTTTAGGGGACTGGGATACAACAAACTTGAGGATTTGCATTGGAGGCTGCAGCACATACCCTAAATCCTGAACCCTGTTTGTTACTCACCTCACCCAATAAACCCCTCCCAATCCCATACAAAATGCGCCGCCAGTTTCTATGATGGCAG
The DNA here is from genome assembly GCA_905231905.1 of Symbiodinium pilosum. Lineage (NCBI taxonomy): Eukaryota > Dinophyceae > Suessiales > Symbiodiniaceae > Symbiodinium > Symbiodinium pilosum. The sequence goes on along the minus strand of CAJNIZ010036557.1, from coordinate 97,487 downwards.
AATATTGGGAACATGTCTCATTGGCGGGAAATAAAGCCTTGGAAGGATATATGTATATATATATATACCTCCCGAAAGATACACAAGGTTCGACGGGAACAATACGGACACTGCCCGCTTACAGACAGAAGGGCTGAGGGTTTCGCAGGGTCTTCTGACGACTTTTGTATGCTGACCGTTCGCTGCGCTTTTACGCAACCTACGGCAACATCAGCGTGATGTCAAACTGCATCATTGCTTTCAACCTATTCTTCTCTGCTTGCTTCAAGGCGTTCGCGCCTAGTTATTCCTACGTGCTGCTACGACTCCCTGATACCATCGCACCCACAATATCAAGAGGCAACGGCTTTCTAATTGAGACCGCCCCTTGGAAGACAACCTTGCGCCCTTTTGCTTCGTCTGCAGCGTGGCTCTGTGAAGCCCGTCGCGCGTCACGGATCAGTAGCCTCAGATTGTCCAAGGCTTCGTCAAGGGGTTGTCCGGAGGCTGAAGCTGCAACGATTCTAGGGCTTACGGAGGTGCACCCTTGTGCAAGCAAAGCCTATGAAGTCATTTTACGGAGCATGGAATCTCTTCTGAAAAGCGCCCTCGGCGTTCCCTTGAATCGTAATGCACCACTTTCCAGCTGACGAGTTGAAAGCAGCTGTTCTTAGCAAGGGCATTTGCCAACCGGACAACTATTCTTGCTAGTATTAGTATTACTGTTAGTACGACTGAATCATTACTATTTCTTTTCCCTACTACTGCCACTATTCTGGCAACTCTTTCTATTGTTAGTATTCGTACTGTTCTCACCATTATTACTTTGATTACTACGGCTGGCGTGAAAACAGGGGGGCCTTGGAGATCCTGTGAAGTTTGGGATTACTCCAAAGGGATTAAGCCCTAAACCTTAGGTGGACCCCCCACTCTGCCTAGGGCTTCGGGTTTAGGGTTTGGTGGAACCCCCCACCCTGTAATAGTGATTATAAGCGATAATGGTACTATATGAAGGCCCTGCTACATTCCTATTACTATTACAGGGTGGGGGGGTCCTCATCACCTAAACCCTAAACCTGCTTGTCCCGACTGAGGCTTTGCAAACAATAGTGTGAGACACTGGCGTATAGGGTCTAGGGTAAGTGTTTCCTCAAGTAGGGACCACCCTACCCGTATATCCCCTGAACTCTAAGCACTTATGTCCCCAAACTAGCATACTCATCACGTGAGGGACTCTCGAAAATGGGATATCAAATTCTCTGGCGTGCCTATGCGGGTCATAAATCGCCAAGCACCATTTTTTGGCATTCCTGATCCTGAACGCTGCTCAAAGCTCTGAAAGGTTTGATCCCCAAACTCTGCTCTCCAAACAAGCGAAACTCCCCGTCCCAGGCAAGGCCCTCCTCCCTGAAACATCCCTGATCCATGGGAAACCGAACCTTTGAGAAACTCTTAAACGCTATAGTCCCCCTTGACTAGATAGAATATGGAGTATATGGGGATCTGATTATAATATACCCAAAGCCATATTCTATCTACTTAAGGGGGACTCTAACGCCCCAAAAACGAAACCTGAAACTCCGAAAGCCCTCAACCCCCAAACCCCAAACCTTGAAATCCGGAAACCTCAAACTCTAAACCCTAAACCCTATATAACCCCATTATAGTAGTTTCCATTTTCTTTTCCATTATCCCAAAATAACAAACCCTGAGCCCTCAACCCTAAGCCCTAAACCCCAAAAGCCCTAGACCCTAAACCCCTTGAAGCTTAGAAGCCCTGGTTGTCGTAGCCGCCCTGATTGTCATAGCCCTGTTGTTCGTAGCCCTGTTCCTGCGCTTACAGGGTTCAGGGTTTTAGGGTTCAGGGTTTAGGATCTTAGGGTCTAAGGTCCTTGGGTTTTCGGCTTTCAGGGTGTATAATATATAAGCCCTTTTCAATTGTCGGCCTTAGTTCTAGGCTTTCGGGTCTCGAGTTTGGGGTTGAGGGTTTGTATGCTCTTCCTTGCCTGTCTTTCCTCCCCAATGTGGGGATGTACAAGGAGTAAATAGAATACGGACTTCAGTTTTGAAAAGCCAGAGATTCGACTCCAACATGACATGGAAGCTGGGTTTGTATAATGGTGACGAGGATGTACCCTCCCCAAACCAGGATGCGTACCGCCGCAGCGTAAATGGGCAGTAGATCTATGAAGGGACCCTTATAGACTTCATGTGAGCTGAAGTCTAAACTCCTAGTATCCCCATTAGTAACCCCTATAATACTCCCCTACATAATCCCTCTTCAAGGAATTTGGACTATAGCTGATGTTTGTTCGGGCGCGCTCAGGCTCTCCTGGTTGAAGGGACAGGAGGGCTTAGTAAGTCATGAGGCATACGCTTCTGACCGAATAAGCCATATATAACGACCCCAAGCATCCCCATGATTGATATGCTTACCTAGGCCCCCTGACCCTCCAAGCGCTCTTCCTCTATGAGATGCCCACTCCTATCTCTTGACATGTCCAGCATTGGGCACTACGAAGCTCTGTGGGGGCCCTATCAAGCTTCAGGCTCTCCTTGCCCTTGCCAAGGCTCAGGTATAGGGCCAAGTGTCAAAATGCTGCAACAAGTCCACCCATAAATCTAAGCCCCTGAAAACTAGAAAAGGCAAACGTAGGCCCCTTATGGGAAGGCACAGTCTGTTTGTAAGTACTGCGAAGTTTTCTGGATTTCTCTCATGCTTCTCTAAACCCTAAATCCTAGACCCTAAACCCTATTTGAACATGGGGCGTTAGGAGTCCCGCAGGTTGCCGCACATGCGGTTTAAGGGTATAGGGTGTTGCATTTTGCTTCCTGGTACCAGGTCTGTGTTAGTCATGAGGACTGAGATTTTCCAAACCCCCTATTCAGAAGTGGTCACCTGTTGCCCTAAACCCTAAACACAGAGGTCTTGCAGAAATGAATGTCCTGTGGGATGCTCCAGGATTTGGGCCGAGCATTGGGTTCAGGCTTGAAGGGTCTTCGTCATCGGCAAGGCCAGATATTCATGTGTACAACTCTGAGGGAATTAAGACTCACAATTCTTTCTGTGGTATGCTTTCAAGGGGCCTAACTCCACAACTGTGGAATACCTGGACCCTCCCCTAAACCCACAACCCCAGAGGACTTCTGGAGAAAAACACGATGCCAATGTTTAATGTTCATCCTGTGAGGCGGCCTGTTATAATTTGGGCCCTAATAATGTTCAGGGGTTAGGGTTGTAGGGCTTAGGGTAAAAATACGGTCCCTAACAGTCTTCAGGGGCTAGGGTTTAAGGGTGTAGGGTACTGAATACACAGAGTACCCAGCCCCTCAACCCAACGTAACCCTAAGCCCTAAACCCTCATCCGGGGTAGGTAGTTTCTGGGCTTTTGTTTGGCACAGAATTCCAGGGTGTGATTCTGGAAAAATTATTGGAAGAATCCTCTGTACTAGTGCTGCTATTGTACTCCGATAGCATCCTTGTTCTGAAGCCCTTGCAGAACCTCCCCAGACCCTCCTATGTAGTTCCTTTTTGGGTAGTATGTTATAATCATCCCTTACCCAAAAACCATAACAAACTCAGGAAGGAACTACATTGGAGCCCTTGGGTTCATGACTGTGAGCCTGACCAAGCCAACCCTGAGCTCCAGCATTGCCCAGATGCTGTAGGGTTTAGGGTATCCTCGTATGCCCATGAAGCCCGCTATAGACCCTTCATAAGCCCATGAAAGCGAGCCCTCACGTAATCCCCTGATGATAATCATGAATATTCAGAATATGGCCATCATGTATCGAGGGAACATTCATCATAAGTGGAGCCGGGAGGGCTCATTCAAGATGCTCGAAGGAGGGTTGGGAGAGTGGATCCCTGTAATGATCAATGATCACAATATAATGCCCTGGTGTCGTACGTTCACTCCCCACTAGGCACCAGGAAGTTACCCTAAGCCCTAAACCTAAATCTTGAACCCTAAAACACGGCATATGGTTTCCATGAATTGGAGGACACTCACATACACACTATGATGCTATAATCCTTACTATAAGGACCCCCCCCAAAGACCTCAAATCCCAGGACCCTAAACCCTAAACCTAAAATCCTGAAAACCTAGGCGCCTCGGCAGGCATCATGGGAGGTGCTTCCTCCTGTGACATGCTGTTGATACTCCACTTACTGCGGGTTAGTATATATATATAAATAAACATATATATATACATATACGTATAGAGATTGGTTGAAGGTTAGTGGTCTACCTGAATATGCCCGAACCTCATACTTCCCCAGGTTTGGGGGTACTTCTGGTTATGCAGGATTTTGCATATCAACCGTGCTGAGGGTTTTCTTGGTCAGTGGAACATCAAACGGAAAAGCCAGTAGACAATGACATGGACGCTGAGGCCTGATAGGTGCATCGGCATATATTGCATTCAGGGTTTGACGGTTTTTAGTAGGAAATAAAGCAATGAAAGGGAACATGGAAAATGCCATCTTGTTGGGTTTGCCTAGAAGCAGTTATAGAGATGCCTTCCTTAAGCCCTACACCCTAAACCATGGCAAGCTTTACGTTTTCGAATGCCTAAACTCTACCCAGATAACCAAGCAAAATCGGAAGTAACATGCTTGTTTCAGCAATTTCTGGGTAACGACCCTAACCTTCAAAAAGTGGTTGCTTGGGAGCACCCATGCAATTTCTGGTTGTTGGGTTGATTTGGCAACCCAGGTGAACCCTAAACCCCAAACCTTAAACCAAAATCCCAAAAGCCTGAACCCTTAAACCAGAATGCGGCCCCATATCAGCGGGAATATCCTTCACTGTGCATGGGCTACAAATGAGCATACAGCAGGTTAGCAAAGGGTCCATGTAGGGAAACCGTATACACTTAGGCTCTGAGGGGCTTCCCATATATCCACTTTGGGGAACAAGTATATAGAGCGTAAAGGGTTTAGGTTACCTCCGAACTTTAAATCCCGAGCATTAGATTGCTGAAGCCGGAGGTTTCCCCCGAAACAATCATGAACCAGCAAAAAATGCGCTAGCAAGAGTATCCTTTTTTCGGAGAAGGGCCTATGTGGAGTTTTGTGTTCGTTTAGAGGATAATGCCAAAGGGTCCATGCAGCGATATTGTATATACTTAGGGCTCAAAGGGGCTCCCATATAATTCATTACTTTAGGGCCTAAGTAGACGTATACTGTACAGCTACATGGACCCTCTGGAAATAGGGCCCCCCTATAATGATCCCCGAAATAACCCCCTTCAAGGAGTTTAGACCATGGCTCATATAAAATTCTACATTCCTTTTGAGAACAAGAGGCCCAGGATACATGAATTGGCGGGCCTTAGGCTCGTGGACGATGACGTTGTCTGGAAGCTGCATCTTCGGTCCCATCTTGCCCTCCGGATCATGGGACATCATGATCTTCACCTGAACTGGGCTGCTGATAAGGAACTCAGATTAAGTTACTATAATCAGGACTCCCTATCTTTTACAATATCCTCATATGATGGTATCCCTTTGAGCGGGAAAGTCTTGCAAACAGGAATGTATCTTCGTAGTAGTCCCGATTGAAAGCCCAATAGAGAGTATGTAGTAGTTTTCATCTCCTTTTCCATTCCTTCATTCCCAGAAGTAAGAGTGCCGGCCGTTACTTCCTAACTTCTCGAAGGCCTCGGGCCCAACGCACCTTAGAAATCCCACCGGCCGAAGGTAGGGGCCCAAATCATTACCAAAATGAGTTGAACGTCTGAATGCGGTAGTGAGACTATAGTCCCCCTAAGGTTGTAGATAGAATATGTGGTTTATGGGGATCTGATTATAATGTACACAAAGCCATATTCTATCTACTTAAGGGGGACTATAATCCTATACCAGGAACCTGGGTCCATGACGTTGGTAATTATCACCGTAAAGCTCCTTCATACAACCCTCTTCCAACTCATTTGCCAATCTTCTATCTTGGTAGTAGTGGTTGTGTAACTTCTGTATTACTTGCCTCATTTCCCTGAACCCTTAACCCTGAACCCTGAGCCCGAAACCCTGAAACCTAAACCCTGAACCCTAAACTCTAATCTTCCTTCTTGCTTTATAGTCCCCCTTAAGTAGAGAGAATATGGCTTTGGGTACATGATAACAAGATCCCCATACATCCCATATTCTATCTAGTTAAGGGGAACATATTCCGACATAGCAAAACGGCAGTAATCCTATGTGTAGGTTCATCCTGCTGGGCTGTTTTAGGGTTTAGGGTTTAGGGTTGAGTTTTTTAGGACCTAACTTACCTTTCCAGCAGAAGGATTGGCAACAATATCTATAGGAGCTAGAATCTAGAACTCCCAGTATCCACCCTAATAACCCCTATTAATCCCCTATATAACCCCCTTTAAGGGGTTAAGACTATAGCTCATGTGTATATAGGTGTATCCATACTATGTTAGGGTAATTGCAACCTCATCAGCAACCCGGACTGTCAGGGTGACTTCAAGCTTTCCGCGTCGCATGCGATTGGATCATGTTGCTGTGGGATTGAAAGCTTGCACTTAGTAAGTAGACTTATAACCCCTCTAACCTGTATAAAACCCCTACTTCTCCCCAGTATAGCCTATTTATCAAATCCCTGACCCTCCAAGTAAGGATACAAACTTATAGTCCTTGAGGTTTGGGCTTCAGGAGTTTGATCATCAACGGTCACAGCTGTAAGTGTATCTGTGGCCTCTCCAAGGCGAACTCTTACATCCCTGTAAGTCTAGAGTTTAGGGTTTGCGATGGTACACGGCCTGCAGTTCAAGATATTCCCCACGCGCAATATCGTTGTCCCTCCATCTGCTTGTTTCGACTACAGCATCAAAAGCCTTTTCCTCACACACTTGGCCTACACCATGACCAAGCGCAAAACCAATCGCAACTGTAAATTCATCTACCCTGCCAGCTGAATTATGTATGGCAGACACGGTCTTCCAATGGATCTGTTGGAGCGCCAAACTCTGCTAGAAAGCCCTCACCGCCTTGATTCCGATAGTGCCCTGGCGCATCTGCACGTGACGAACAGCCTCCGAGATGTAGTGCCTCTTCATCTCACAAAAAAGGCAGACCCTCAGGGACCCTGTGGGGTTGAAAGGGGTTAGGGAGATTTCACAAGGGTCCCGTTTGAGGAGCAGGGCATTTTTGAGTTTCAGATGGGCTTGTGATAACAATTTCCAAGCTTTCGATGTGTAAAACTGTGAAAGAAGCAGGGCACGATTCAAACCCCCCAGTGAAAAAATGTGGTTAAGTGTTCGGTGGGTTATGCTACAATAAAGATGAACAGTCAGTTCCTTAGCGAAGAGGAAAACGCCGAGACCAGATCGGTCTAATGAAGCCTTAAAATTACTTTAGGGGCCTAAGGCATTGTCAGCAATGCTGAACCGCATGAAAGTAAACATGGAAACTGGGTTTTGCATAGTATGTAGTTTATAGGGATTAGGTAGTGCAGTGGCCTAAAAACTACTTCGCTTTGCAGCAATCACTGGGGAACTTGTCGACATGTCACTCTTGAACTGAACCTTTAGCCTAAACCCTGCGCCCTAAGCCTGAAACCCTGAACCCTTCCCCTTAGCAACGCTCCAAGCTGGGTCCACGCCTCTTTCTCTCTCCCTCCCTGTAGCGAATGCTTTCCAAAACTAGGGGTCCCCATTTAGAGCATCCCATATCAAGGACCACATGGTATTTGGGGGTGCGTAAAGGAACCCGCATTGTTGGACATATGTATCTGCAGAAGCTGACAAGAGCTATTTGGGTTGCCATCACAATCCTGACCACAGGCAGGTTTTGTAGGGCCAGCTCGTTTCCTCAAGTTAGCCCCTTGTCCCATCACATAAATCCCTAAGGCATCCCAAGGGCCAGCTAAGCCTGAAATCCTTACCCCACTACCCTGAACCCTCAACCCTCAACCAAGCCCTACGCCCCTAAATCCCAAGCCCTAAACCCTAAATCCTAGGCCCTAGATTCTGAACCCTAAGCTCGCATCCCCAAATCCCAAAACGCCGAAGTTCAAGCCCTCTACGTTGAACTAACGCGCCTCTTGGGCTCGCCAGTGGAGATCAGGTAGCCCTGCCTGTGCCCGAGTCGCGGTTCCGGCTTAGTGGGGGTTAGATCCACGGCCTTCCCCTCCCGTAGTAATGGTAAAAAATAGAAGAATGCATGATTAGGGGCAGGGCGCTGGGGAGTTTCAACTGAGGTTTCGGGAGGGGAGGGTGTACTTACATGAACACATGACGCAAGCACTCTGTATTCATCAGCCAGATCCTTACCTTCATGCCGCTGCCCACGGCTTCAGCCCCAAATGCTGCCCGGATCCCATCCCCTCCATAGTGCTCAAAGCCTTTATGCACAATTTACCTGCATCAGACTCTGGCACGGACATGCAGCTTAGCAGGCTTAGCAACTGCGGAAAGCTGTTGTAAGGGCGTGCATCTCAGCGACTGTGCTACATAATTGGTGGCCTCAACGCAAGCTCAGCCAGGGTGCCCTCCCCAAAACTAACATGAAACCCAAGATCGTCTCCAATTACGGGGACCGTAACGTCTGTCGAGGAGGGGATTCATGGACAGTGTGCGCCTGAACTTCATTGCTTTGGCTCGCTGGGCACGGAGCTTTCCACTGATGATGACCTCCACGCCCTTGGCTCCATTCTCCATGATGAACCTGCAAAGCCATATGCATTGAAGGCTTGCTGTATAGGCATACCTAGAAGAGGGTAATTTCAGAATACTTACTCCCAATATAAACCACCATTTAGGGTGAGATCGAGAGAAGCCCTATTACCCCTTGATTTTCCGATATTGGGGTACTATGCCCTAGGCTCGACTCCACGGCCTCAGGACGCCGTAGCAGGCGCGGCGGACGGCCAGGCCACCAATAAGCTTGAAGCCTGGTAATACTGGTTTGCTGTTAAGGAATTTGATTTAAGTTGCCATAGTGGGTATATATAGTAATGAATACGGTTCCCCTAAGATAGAAACTTGAATGAAGTTCCTTCAAAACAACCCAGAATATAGGGCTCAGGGTTTAGGGTAGCAGAATGGAGGATCAAAAAAAGGACAAGTACATGCAAAATGACATGGAAACTGGGTTTGAATGAGAGCTTATAGGGGCTAAAGTCCCCGATAGAATATGGGATATACGGGGTCTTGTTATGACATACTCAAAACTATATTCTATCTACTTAGGGGGAACTATAAGCCGAAATAATTCATTGCCAAGATTGGATCACATTTCTTCGAGCTCCCATAATCCCCCCATACTACATGGGCAGTTCCCAAAAATTAGGGTCCCATTTAAATACCCTAACTATTGTGTAAAGGAATATATAATGTGGCACCCTTTTTAATGGAGGGGTTCGGATTAATGAAAAGTGTTCGGGGAATTATTCAGAATCAGCTATTGTTTGAGGGGTTCGGAATAATGAAAAGTTTTTGGGACCGAAAATAAAAAATAACTGATTCTGAATT
>CAJNIZ010036557.1:60529-76791 GCA_905231905.1 Symbiodinium pilosum | reverse complement strand
TTCATACTACCTGAGCCAGGGGTGGCTAGCAAACACAGAGATATTGGGTTAAAATTTCGCTATAGGTCTACACCGAATACTAGAAGGGTTACTAAAAATGTAGGTTTTGAGGGGGGGGGGACCATATATATGTATATATATATATGTACACTGTATGTTTCTTATACAATACCATGCCCAAAAAAGAGGATATGATCTTACTCTGTATCGAGGGCCTTGGCATCCCCAAGCAAAATACAACTGATCGGCAACAGGCCTTGAGCTGCGGCTGTGGCGTGCAGGCAGTTGGTCTCGTTTCAAGGCACTACGACTCGAATCTTCGGACGGTGGAAGAACCGCACGCGATTACACATGTGAGTTTGCGTGTGCGGCTGGACCATAATTCCCCCAGCCCCGCCCGACACTGTAGCAAAATCATAGGGCAACCCCAACCTGATACAAATGCATGGGGCATCAGGAAAAAGACTCCAACCATGAGCCCTGAACCCTCATACACCAAACTGCAAGCCTTGTATGGGAGTTGATCTGAAATGTAGGAATACCCCTAGAAACCTAGAGACGTGTTTGATCCCACGGACATTAGAAATTGAAAAGACCCCTGCAAGGACTCGATACGGATCTGCTTGAACAACTCCAAGCCCTACGCTTACTCCCCCAAAGGGTCCATGTAGCTAATTGTGTAGTATACGCTTGGGGCCCGAAGAGGCTTCCATATAATTACTTGAGGGCCCAAATATGTAGTATATAGTCCTCCAACCCTTGCTCGTTATCCCTGGACCTGAAACCCGACCCAAAGCCCTACACCCGTTCCTGCAAGCCCTGAACCCTTACCCACACACCTACACGCGCGTGGAAGGTGAAATGATCCAATTGTCAAAGGACAGTCACATTCATCTTCAATCATCTTCATAGGCAGGGCCTTTTGAGGCTTCCATGTTGGCTAGGTGGCCTGACACAGAACTACCAACCCGGCTGCTGCGCCTTGGTTGTCGTAGCCTTGGTTGCCGTAGCCCTCGTTGCCATAACCCTGATCCTTCCGTGCGTGCAGGGTACGAGGTTTATTCGTGGGGCATCATTGGATTTAAGGTCTTGAGTGCGTGTTATAAGCCGTGAAAACAGCTCGTTAAAGGTCCACACATAGCAGACATTTTCGGCCCGTCTGAGAACCTATTTGATCCGTACGCACATACTCGCGTTGCTTCAGTCGATGGGGGCTAGTACCTCTAACAAACCTCATGCTGACATTGGTAATAGTTATCCCCTTCAATGCCTTAAGCCCCGAAAACCTGAACTTAAAAACCAACAACCCGCAAGTCTGGGTTGGCCCCTAAAACCCTTTGAAAAAAAAAAGAAATATAGGGTCCCTTATTAAAGCCATTAAGGAAAATATTAAATATCCCAGGGGCCTACCCGAAACAACCCTAAACCCTAAGCCCTTAAACCCCTAAACCCTAAACCCTAAGCCCTTAAACCCCTAAGCCCTTAAACCCCTAAACCCTAAACCCTTAAACCCCTAAACCCCTAAGCCCTTAAACCCCCAAACCCTAAACCGTTAAACCCCTAAACCCTAATACAGCCTCTGCAGGTGGCATCATCGGGGGCGCCTCCTCCTGCGGCCGGGCTAAAGGCTCTGAGCTGTTGGATCTGATATTCAAACCCTAGCTACCTGGCCATTTTAGAGGGTTTGGGGTTTAGGGTATAGGGTTGTAATGTCGCAACCTGAAAGTAAGATTCTTTTAGACTTTAGACTTTGGTCTATATAAACTACCATTTGGAGTGAGGTCAGGTGAGATCGTTACGTTTTGGCCAGAACCAACACCCTAAGCCCTAAACGAAGCCCTATAAGTACTCAACATCCCAAGCCTACCGCTCATAGGAACGTATGGGGAGCATAGCTCTATGAGTCTCTATGAGGATTGCAAGTAGGATGCCACCTTTGCAGTTGTGCACGGGAATTCTCTACGGCTCGAAGCCTCAATCGCCAAAAAAATCTAAAAGTTTTGCTTAAGTTGGAACCTTCCAACCCTCATATCTCCGCTATATCTGGAGCAGCAACCTGCGCAGAAGCAAATAACTCATCTGCTCTAATTTCCGTGGAGGCTATGCTGCTGTTTTCCTGCAGAAACCTGAAGCACTGTGTTTCCCCTTTCCCATACAGTACAGGAGCTGTAGCAAATGCATGCAGTCCGCAAGTGGATAGGCTAGCTCTTGTTTAGCCTGCCCACTGAGGTAGAAGCTGGGAGTTTGGCTTTTGGGCTTCCAGTTCCTTCCAGAGCCCACGGCACCAGATTCGTTTTTCTAAAATAAACCAATCAACTTGTAACATTCAATTTTGAGAACGCTCGATACCCTTGCCTGCTGATGCTGATGCTGCTGCTGCTGCTGCTGCTGCTGCTGCTGCTGTTGTTCCTCCTGTTGCATCATCCTCGTCCCCCGGCCAACACCGACAATCTTAACTAGTTGCCCTACAAACCTATCTCCTAAACCCTAAATTGCTGTCTTTTCAGAGGGGCCTACACGGCTCTCCGCTCGGATATGCCAGAAAAGACCCCTCGTAACCCCTGTGGGAGCCTTCTCATGTTCCATGTGGTTCTTGATTGTCTTACGGGTGGTCAGAAGGGAAAACGGGAATCTGATTCCTATGTCATTGCCATATAAGCTATTTTGTTGCCCTAATTCCTGGTAAGTTCCTGGAGTAATATCCCTACCAGCGGAAATATATCCCCTAACACGATCCCTTTTTGACTTTTGAGTCTCCACCTATTGGTATCGATCACTAAGCACCAAACCCTAAAGCGTGTCATAATCAGAATCCGACGGCCTTGGGCTCGTGCACGATGACGTTGTCTGGCAGCTGCATCTTCGGCCCCATCCTTGATTGCAACTAAGGGCTTAGGGTTCAGGGTTTAGGGCTTGAGGTTTAGGGCTTAGAGTTAAGGGTTCAGAGTTTTGGGTGGAGGGGTCTGAAGTAACCCTAAAAGCCCAGTGTCCCGGCCTTGTATAATTCTGTTGGTAACTGGGCTTCCAGATTCTGAAGCCAATGATTGGGTACGTTTCCAACATCATGGCAATTTGATTTGGTAGTTTCCCAAAATACGGGGAGGAAAATATAGAACCAGAAATAATATAAGCCTGAATACAGGGACCCCCCAAAACAGGTACCTCCCCAGTTTGGGGAAGGCTAAACCGTTAACCCTAAACCCTATATTACCCCTAGAACCCCCAAATAACCCGTGTAACCACCAAAAACGGTACGCCTACTTCTAGGAAACTCCCAAGTTCCTTTTAACAGCAACCCAGCATCTTGCCCTCCGGATCATGGGACATCATGATCTTCACCTGCCAAGAAAGCGCAATATCCCTTAATTAGCGAACAGGGTTTGGGGTTCATCAATGTCCCTTAATTAGGGAATAGGGTTTGGGGTTTCAGGACAATAGGGTTTGGGATTCAATGTCCTCAATTAGGGAACAAGGTTTGGGGGTTAGGGTTAATAGGGCTTTGGGTTCAATATCCCTGAATTAGGGAATAGGGTTTGGGATTGAGGGTTCAGGATTAAGAGCTTAGGATAAAGAGTTACCCGGAAAGCCCGATATCCCTCAATTAGGGAATATACCTTACATCATATTAGGGATCCTCGAAAGGGTTCAGGTTTTAAGTTTCAGGGTTCAGGAGTTATACACCGCAAGTCATATTAGGGATCCTCATACCATGTGAGCTATAGTCTAAACTCCTAGTATCCCCCTTAATAAGCCCTATAGTAGTCCCCTATATAATCCCCCATAGAACCCCCTTTTAAGGAGTTTAGGCTATGGCTCATGTAGGGAGGGCCGGGGAGACTTAGTAAGCAGGTGAACCATGCGGATAGCTTGGGTCACTATATGGCTGCTGTGGGCAAGAGGTATACTTACGAAGCACCCTTGACCCTCCAAGTAGACCTCGTAGGGACTGCCTTAGGTAGGAGGGAAAGGCTATAGGATTGATTTAACATGAGCTATAGTCTAAACTCCTAGCATTCCCCTTCATAACCCCTATAATACTGCCCCATATAGCCCCCCGTTTACGTAGTTCAGAGTATAGCTCACATGAGATACATCATGATGGTTCGTCCTGGGGCTTTCTCGCAGGTGTTGTTGTTGGAGTTCAGGTTAAGGGTTTAGGCTCTCGGCGCTCAGGAATGAAAGAGGTGATCTTCACCTAAACACATAGATAACTGTGTTGTAGGGATTGGCGGCTTAATCCGAGTGGCCTGATGCGTAAGAAACTAGGGTTACTACGGCGTGACTAGCCTGGTAGCTGGCTCACAAACCACCCTAAACCCAAAGTTCTAAACACCTAAACCTACAGCCCCAAAGCCTGAACTCTAGACCCTCAACCTAAAGCTTCAACCCTTGCCAGTATGCCTTGATCCCGATGGTGCCCTGGCGCATCTGCACGTGACGAACAGCCTCCGAGATGTAGTGCCTTTGCATCTCAAAAAAAGGCGTCCCGGGCACCCTCTAGTGGTATATATGGGTGGTTGTCAAAAATATGCTCCCTTCTTGGGTACCCTACATATTAGGTGCCGTATTATGATGGGGATCCAAAAAGGGACCACATGGTTTTGACAACCACCCATATCGGGAGACTCCTTTAGAGAGTAGTTTGGGTTTGAGTTTGGCATTTGAGGACCTCTCGGATTTTGGGTCAGCTGCAGAAGCTGTTGGCCGATCGTGGGATATGAGCTGTAGGTTTAGGTTTTGCTTAGGAGCTTTCTCAGAAGTGCATCTCTTTGGCGTACGCCAGGTATAATCCGTGCTGTAGAGACCTAGGCTTCGCGGCCTACTGGTCGTTGGGATAGAATAGCTAGTGGTACTACAAGCCATAAATAATAGTAGGGACAGTAATAGCAAAACGGATAGTATGACTAAAAACAACAAGAACACAAACAAGATCACAGTAGCGCTTGTAGCGTTGACGGCTCAAGGCCTGCTTTACTATCCTCACGCGAGATCAAAGTTTGGCTTTCAAGGGAGGCGCGAAATTTGGTGGGGCTTGGTTAGGTAGTCAAGGAAGGGCAGAGAGTTCACAACTGTACTTGCACCAGGATCCTGTCAGAACTGATGACTCTCCTTTTGCATGAACAACTGTGCTTGAATCCGTCTGCCCCCAACATGCACAGCCAAACCACACACCCTTGACCTGAAACCCAAACCTAATTCCTAAACTTTAACCCAAACCTTAGGCCTACAACCTTATCAACCCGAAACCCTTGACTCCAAACTTCAAAGCCCCAGTCCTAAACCCTCTAAACTCCTTTGCATCCAGCCTACCCTGAAACCCGAAACCATAAAACCCTCAACCCTAAACTGTAAAATCCTAAACCCGCAAACCCTAAACAGGCCCTCAAGCCCACGATGCGGAGTGGCCTCTTCGGCTCACCAGTGGAGATAAGGTAGCCTTGCCTCTCACATGGCTTGCCCAGAGGGGGAGTGTTTAGGGTTTAGGGTTTAATTAGGGTTTAGGGTTTTGAGGAGGGGTAGAGGGTTTAGGGCTTGTACAAATTATATAGGATTCCGGTCGGAGTTTCCGTTTTAACGTTTTGCCCTATACAATTTGTGTTTATCTGGGCTTGAGGGTTCAAGGCCTGCCTGTATCATGACTACCCAGTCATGGTCTAGAAGGTCCTCTTCCGGGGAAGCTGGATATACGTTGTAAACTGGCATCCAGCTATGGATTCGCGACATGCTCTGCATGACCTGAGGGCACCAGGCTACCGCCATTACCTGGGCTTGGGTTTAGCGGTGGTGCAGCACTTGAAAATCTAAAGAATCTGTCCGTGCCCTTACCCAGACAGACATAAAGCCCCGGTAGGCCCGATCACCAGCATTGTTTTGCGTTCTGGTTCTGGGGCACGCAATCTCTGAGGATTCCATAGTGGTTTTTGTATGATCTCTACAGCCCGTTTAATGTTGATCTAGTGATGGGTTCCTATGGAATGGGGGCCCTGATAACAATCCCTCTAGTCTATAACACCTCGTATATACCCCTCACTCCCTCCTAAACCCTAAACCCTCAAGGGCAGACTTTAAATTCAACTAACCCTCAAAAAGACCCCCTGAATTTTGGATACACTGATTCAACTCCCTCTGTACTTCTTCTCTGTACCCCAAAACCGACCCGCATAACCTGCTGCCCCGGCAAAGCGCCTGAACTTCATTGCCTTCGCTCGCTGGGCACGGAGCTTTCCGCTGATGATGACCTCTACGCCCTTGGCGCCATTCTCCATGATGAACCTCCAAAGCAACATGCTTTGAAGGTCGGCCGTAAAAGTATGCCTGGAAGCGCTGGTATTACCTGTGAAGTAGGTTCCTGGGTTGAAAATGATCTAGAATTATACATCAAATGGTTCCTGGGTTGCACCCCTAAGTAAGGTCGTGCCCTAAAAGGCTTCACCGTACTCCCTTAGAGTCCTTTAAAAGGATTCCACAAGCTAGTGGTACAAGCCTGAAACCCTTGAATACAGATGCCAAGGGATCCATGATGAATCTCCAAGGCGATTCCTGGGGTTTTTGTAAGTCTATCAGCAATACCTACATTGGGACCTGATGCCCATAAATAATGCCTACGCTGGGCGCACAAAGCCCTAAACCCCAAACCCGTTTAAGACCCTGCATATGGAAATGTCCAGAAAGTGGAAATAGCTAATCTTGGAAAATAGGATAAGATAGGAAGAAAATATGATTGGGAAATAAGCAAAATTGACAACGTAGGACACACAAGAACAAACCCACAAAATTAGCAAAACCCTAGCAACCATCGAGAAATGGGACAACGAGAAATGGGACAACACGGGATAACCATATCCACTTCCTTCCTTTTCCTAGTTCTCTAGCTTTTTTCTGTAGTTTTCCTCACTTTTCTGTTTTCGCTTAGGAACTAGGAATACAAAGAAAAACACATGCCTTATTTTCTGTGTTTTCTCATTTTGCCTAGGCCTTCCTGGATGTTTCCTGGTCCTATATGCTTCCTATGTGTTCCTACGTTGTCCCTATGTTCCCTAGGAGAACAAATGACAAGAATGGGAAACCACTTAGTTTTTCCATTGTTTCCGATTTCCCCTGGCCTTCGGGATTGTGTAGGATTAGAACAGGAACTTATATTAGGTCATTTTGATGGTTGCCAACCAAAGGGGTCACTTGCGGGGCTCTGCACAACATGGATTGTAGTATATACTTTGGGGCACATCAAGGACAACTGTCTTCGGAATCGCCCTCCCCCATCTTGTGAGGCCAGCCAAGTCAGCTGTGTACGGGTTTGCGGTTCCTTTGTGCTTGTTGCACCTCTCCCCAGCTCAACATGGAATCTCAAGAAGGGGACTGTAAAGAGGAGAGTTCTTCTAAAAGGGTTGAGGGTTTAGAGCCTTCTAAGAGGAGCTTTATTGGATTAAAGTCGAAATTTGGAACCCTAGACGTTAAACCCTACAGTCTAAACTCCTAGTATCCCACTTAATAGCCCGCATAATACTCCCTTGAATAATCCCCTGTTCTACACTCTCTTTAGGGAGCGTAGACTACACCCTCAACCCCAAAGACTAGAGCTCACATGGCTCCCCAGCCATCCCCATCTGAGGGTTAGGGTTTTGGGGCTTAGGGCTTCAGTGGGTTGGGGTTTAGGGTTTTAGGGTTTAGGGTTATAGGCTATAGGATTTCGAATTTTAGGGTTTTGGGGTGTAGGTTTTAGGGTCTCAGGACTGACTTACTTACTTACCTAGTCCCTGACCCTCCAAAGTAGAATACAAGGAGGAGATGGGCAAATTCGAACCCTTTGGGGAGGAAGCCAGCTACGAGCCTAAAATGGTAAACCCCGCTTGTGTACAATACCCTAAGGGTCCAAGGACCCAAGTAATAGGGTCCCTTTAAAGGAGGTTCTAGGGGGATATATAGGGATATTAGGGGACTAGATAGGGGTATATAGGACCCAAATAATAGGGCTTTAGGTCCCAAATACCATTAATCTTATACTAGTTGGGCCCAAAAACCCTATTATTTGGGTCCTTGGAAGTGGGAGCTGAGCTCGCTGTAGGATGTCTTCTGGCTTGCATACAATTTCTGAAGGGGTCAATGGGAATATATACATACACCTGCACACGGTGAGTCTGTGGTCCTAAAGAAGCATGGCACATTTGATAGCACAAGTTCGGGCATAACTGCAGAGAGCAGCCGAAAATGGAGAATCTACGCATAAGGGTTACTGCAACAGAGGCATTCCGGTAGATTTTAGGGTTCAGGGTTTCTTTGGAATGGAAAACCGTAAAACTAAACCGTACGAGTCACTTTCAAGCTTGTGCCAAGGATCTGCTGCAGATTTCAGGCAGCGCTCCAGAATATCCAGCTCTAACCTTTGAACCCCAAATTGCAACCCAGAAAACTGAAATCGGAACCCGAAACTCTATATCCTGAAATTCCCCTAAACTTCCTGGGTTGGCCCCTACAAAACCTTTGAACAATATTAGTATATAGCGTCCCTTATTAAAGCCATTAGGGAAACTATTAAAAATTCCCAGGAGCCTACCCAGCTTCCAACCCCCAGTCCTAAGCCCTCTGCATTGACAAAGGTGCAAGGAGGACTGTGCCAGCTGCTGGCTCTAGGCCAAAGTTAACCTATAGGGTTCAGGGTTTAGGGCACGGCATGAAAATTAAGCAACAAATCCGAAGCATGAACGCTCTACCCCACCAGGAAACCCTCAAAGCCGGCAATCCAGAATCCCAAACTAAACCAGCCTCAAAACGCCATAGCAGGCTCGGCGGACTGCCAAGCCACCGATGAGCTTGAAGCCTCAATGACTGTGGGATTTAAGCTCGGCTCCGCCCTAAGCGTCTGGGTGCTTAAGGGGGAGTGGATCCCAACGGTCCCGTCATGGAGCTCTCAGATCTATGTCATCTATGTTTGTGTTGTCAGGAACGGGTATGGAGCGGGGCGCGAAAGGAAACTCAAAGTAGCATGCAACAAGGGGGCATGAAGCAAAAGGGGTCTGCGAAAAACCAAAATTCAGAGGGTCTGACATGCGGTCTGGAAAAGAGGAACTGGTTGCCATGCCAAGTATAAAAATTCCCTTTGGCGCTACAAAGGGGTGCAGGGTTTGAGGATTATCCTCCCCAAGACTGGCTGAGCCCATACAGCCCTCTTTTGCAAGAGCAGTAGTCTTCACATGGCCTTTTTGAGGTACCATGGTACTTTGGGGTAAGGTGGGATTCAGCGTGGGCAGCTCCCATGGGGTAACAATGCAGGTGGCAAATAGGCAGAATGAAGCTTAATTGGGACAGAAGGAAGGGTACATAGGGCTTCTATGATTATCTCGACTACAGAAGTTGGCTCCGAGGCTTTGGAATATCTAAGCTGAAAGCTCTTCTCGCGCGCGAGGAAAGGGTTTAGGGTGTAGTGAACACCCTTTAACACCTGCGTTCACCAAATCCTGAATCCTACTATGCAAGAAAGGCTTGATTCTGTATAGAATGAAGAACTGGGGCTACCCGGTATGCTCCTCGAGGTTGTCGGTACTCTCGCTGAGACTTGCGACGTTCTTCTGAGCATCAAGTAAGCCCAAAATGAAGTTCCAAGCCTGAAGCCTACATCCATGTTTGCGATCCTAATCCGTAAGCCCCGACCCTAACACCCCAAACCCTATGCCTCAAACCCTAGACCCTTAACTCCTAAACCCCAATCCCTAAAACCCTCAAAACCTCAAACCCTAAACGCTAATCCCTAAAACACCCAAGCGGAGCCAGGGAGCGCAGAGATTCACACTGGGCCATGGCACAGCTTGCGCGATTCCTTGCTGTTCTGAAACCCCTGCGTATACTTGGGTTTAGGGTTTAGGGCTTAGGGCTTAGGGTTTAGGGTTCAGGGTTTCTGGAGTTTAGGGTTTAATTACGTCGCCTAAACTTTGACCTCAATCAATCACGGTACCTGTCTTAGAACGGAGTGGGTCCCCAAGCTTTCACAATTTGGGCACCCAGATCCTGAAGGTTAGGGCCGATCCAAACTAAAAATCCTAGACCCCATAACCCCATTATAGTCGTTTCCATTTTCTTTTCCATTATCCCTAAACCCTAAACCCTACATAACCCCATTATAGTAATTTATGGCCATCCCCCCTAAACACCTAGACCGCATGGTTAGGACCCGGCAGAGCCCAGCCAAACTAATTTCTGGGGGTTTGCATTTGGGGCTTGCGGAGCTTCAGGGTCTGCAAGGCTCTGCAATTCCTTTTTGGCTTGGTTGGGCTTTTTGAGGTTTACGGCTTAGGCTTTGGGGTTTAGCTTTGGTAGGTAATTAGAGTTTGGGTCAGTCCCCCTCCTAGTACTGCATCTGTCCTTAAGGGGGTTCTACTACGGGGCTCTGATACCTCCGACTACCTTTTGTGGTAACTCGTACTGTAAGGAGGGACAGACCCCCGCAAACTCTAAACCCTAAACCACATAGTCAACTCAAAAAAACAAACGACCTAGGAGGCTCTGGGTAGACTATGGAGACCCTAAACTCTACACCCTAAAAGGCTAAGTTTAGGGTTTAGGTGTTAGGGACCTAAGAGGCTAAGTTAAATCTGAGGGTTCAACTGTAAACTCACATGCCTACAGCATAGTAATCTAAGCCCTCGTTACCCAGAAGTTTCAACATGGGGATACGCTACTTATCCTGAAGCCCTATACCCTTAAGCCTAAGTCCAAATACCTAAATCCTACACCCTTCAGTCACAGCCCTACACCCTAAATCATAAATCTAAACCCCTATGTGTAAACCCTAAAAACCCAAACCCTTAACCCTAAAACCTAAACCCTTAACCCTAAAACCTAAACCCTTAACCCTGAAACCTAAACCCTTAGCCCTAAAACCTAAACCCTTAACCCTAAAACCTAAACCCTTAACCCTGAAACCTAAACCCTTAACCCTGAAACCTAAACCCTTAAGCCTGAAACCTAAACCAGGGTAGAGGAAGGCCCCAGAACTCCAGGAGTGATGGGTCCGGGAGATTAACCGAGTAGCCATGCAAGAGCCCTCAACCACCAGATTTGAGGGCTTGGGGTTAAGGATTCAGGGTCTAGGGTCTAGGATTAAGGGCTGGGGCTTAGGATTTAGGGTTTAGGATTCAGGGCTTAGGGATTAGGGTTTAGGGTTAAAGGTTCCAACCACCATGGACACCGAAAGGACTTTAATGGCGACCCCAAACTGGAAGCCTCAAGAATAGCGTAGGAACATAATAGGAATATACTCGCCAGGGTCCCTACATGCCGTTTATATTCCTACAACATCCCTGGGCTTCCCTGATTGGGTTCCCCGTCAAAGCCCTTTGAAAATACGTCCCGAAAGCGTGAGTACATGGATCTACCGCACCGCAATGACCTATAGGCTAGAATCGGCTAGAAAAAACTACCGAAAGACCTTCGTCTTGGCAACCCCTGAGCCACCTTCATTTGGAGAACGTCGCTGTTGGAAAAGAATCTGAAAAGTGAGGAACTTCAGCAGCCCTCCCTAGGCATGTTCGCTTTGTTATACGGAGATTCTAGGCCCTACCCCCAAGGATTAGAATGCGCTTGCTTTGAACAACTCTCATCTAGAAGTTTCTGGAAATTAGTGGAACCCGAATATGGAGCCCAAAATGCACTAGTCCATATAGGGACCCCAAAGAAGAGCCTCAATTTTGCAAACTCCCACATCTTAGCTTAAACCTGGCTTCTCAACGCGCTCCGCGAACAGCTCCACGCTGTTCTCTGGGAAGCCAAATCGCTTCTGCACCTGGGGCTTTCAAGCAAGAAAAGGAAAAAGCGCTTGAAGGTTTTAGGGATTAAGGGCCCGCGGGTGGGTAATTATCATGTTGGTACCCTCGAAAAGGCCTATATAGACCTCGTAGAGCCCCATGCCCCTATCTGAGCGTTATATGGGTTACCGTCTAAGCTCCTAGCATCCCTCTAAACAAGCCTATAACACTACCCTAAATAATCCCCTATATACGCCCTTTGAAGGAGTGTAGACTATAGCTGATCTGGGTTTACCCAAGTATGTTAGGATTGAGGGTTTGGGCTTCAGGGATATTATCCCAAGAATAGAGAAGCAACCGCAATAGTATAGTCCCTAATATGTTCCCTAATTAGGAACGCATGTCCATTACTTATACAGGCAACACTGACTGTAGCCCACACATCCCGAAGATGCGGTGGACGCAGAATATGTTGCACCACCTTATGTCTCGAAAGTCTGCAGTAGTTGAGGGGTTTAGGCGGTGCAAGGTTTCCTCCATTGACGGTAGGACCGCCACCAGGTGCATGACAACTTTCAGAAAGCCTCCAGGGTTGCTATTAAGGGTTTAGGGTTTAGGGTTTTGGGCTTACGGTTTAGGGCAAACCATATCATCTACCATGGACTCATGTTTTGGTAGCAGCTTAGGCGGCTTCATACCTTGTACTTTATGACTCCGGTTTCCATCGTCATTTTCCAGGTTTTCCGTTTGCTGCGCCATTATGATACAAATCTAAACCTGATATTACGTTTCCAGTTGTTGAAACCCTACCTAAACCCTAAACTATTCCACTGATTCTCCATTATTTGGGTAAATTCCATAAACCCCGAACCCCATAACAATACCTAGTAGCTCCTAGCCACCCCAACATTGACAGTAGCTTATCTGATTCTGGGCGCTGAAGCAGCAAGATTTAAGGGCGACATTGCCGCTCAGTAACACCTCCCCCCTCCCCACGTAACACCCCCCAGTAAATGCAAACACCCCAATATGGCACCACGATATATGTACACCCACACACATATAAGCATACATACATACATACATATATATATATATACGTATTAATATGCGAGCTACGGGCTCAAGTAGGTTGCGGGCGCCATAGGGGGATGTATAAGGGGTTTAGGGGGGTTCAAAAACATACTCTAAGTTTGGTCCCATGCTCATGTATGTATATATATATGAGGGAATAAATATGATGAGCAGGGTAAGGAGTTCAATATGACTGGGAAGGGATTTCCTAGTGGTCCGAGCAGTCAGACTCGGGATGTGGGGTGATCTCAAAAAAGAAGGCGCCGCGCGACGCGGTTAAGGGTTTAGAGTTTAGGGTCCTATAACAAGGATTCTAGCATTTGGGGTATAGACTATAACTACAAGATACTGCAAGTCCTAAAGCATACCCTAAACCCGAAACCCTAATGACTTCATCAGCTCCAAACTTGATATCCTAAACTCTAAGCCTACATCTCCAAGACCCTATCAACCATCCCGCCCCAGGGCCTAGACTCGGTAAACCCTCAACCCGCAACCCCAAACCCTGAGCCCCAAGCCCTAAACTCTAAACCCTAGTCTGAAGGTATAGGTTCAGAAAATTTAGCCGTTAGGTACCAAGACCCCGTCAGAGCACTGCAGTTTGGACGCACAATCTCAGCACTTGAGTAATTACTTAGACCCTAATTTTAAGCGCTGACCTCTATTATCTAAGCACTAACACGTCTGAGCCTCAAGGCTGCAAGCCCTGAACACCAAACTCTAAGCCCCAAACCCCAGATCCCTAAACTCAAAACCATTCAAAACCTATTCCTAAACCCTGTTGCCAAAACCCTATAGTCCCCCTAAAGTAGATAGAGTATGGGTTGGGGTATGTTACAATAAGATCCCATATACCCCAAATTCTATCTACTTAAGGGGGACTATAAATCTAAACCCTAGTCCCTAGATAGTAGTTTCCATTTCCTTTTCCATTATCCCAATATGACCCCTATAACCCCTATACTAGAACCCCTTCCTTAAGAGGCCAGGAGCGAGGGCGGTGAGTTCGCGGATGCGGCGGCCCTTCTCTCCAAGGACCTCGCGAGTCCTCTGCAGGGGCGAAATCTGGGCAGGGTGTAAGGTTTAGGGTTTAGAAGTCAGGGTTTTATCATTCAGGGCTTAGGATTCAGGATCTAGTTTGGGATTTAGGGTTTAGGATTAAGAACTTTGGGCTGGTGGTTTAGGCTGGGATTTTGGCTTTAGGATTTAGGCATTAAGGTTTGGAACTGTAATTCAGGGCTTAGTACATTCTACCTAAGAGACTAAGTCATCATAAGGGCTGCCAGTTAAAGAGGCTATATAACAAACGTCATCATTGGAAAATCACATGGAGGAACATGGGTCATATAGGGTGCCAAGGAAATTAAACTTAGCTACCATAATGGGATCCCTTTCCCAGCGACACATCGGGTGTAGGGTAAACTTTCATCGTATGGACATATAAGGTAATACAGAGCAACTTTTCCTTATAATGGTAACTACCCTGCTTTGTAAATATGCCGACCCTCGACCCTTCCAAGTAAAGTTTAGCGAGCAGGGTTGAGAATTGAGTGCCTTCCTCAGGGTTCAGGGTCTAAGGACTCAGGTTAGGAGGTTTCGGGCTTAAGGTTTACGGCATAGGGTTTATGCCTCGAAGTCTGAGATTTAGGCGCGATTGAATAGTCGAGGTTTCTCAAATCGTCGGTCCCTTCCTGGTCTACAGTGCAAAGAGAATGCTTTCCTAAACGCCTGGGCTGGCCTTTTGAGCTTCAATTCCAAAGGTTTCTTGGATCCCATGGGCAGACATAATTGCCATGTGGCGTAACATCGAAATCCCCAACGCGAGGGATGTCGGAGCCTCGTGCCAGCGCCACACAAAGCAGTGAGGCATCAGCATTGCCAAACTTTATGGTCCCCTGAAAAATGCACTAAGATCCGAACAAGAAGAGATGACCCCTGATGCTTGGAGTCCGGAATCATTATCAATCCCGAAAGGGTGGGCTCGAACAAGGGAGGTGAAGGCAGGCCTTCAAACTGAGAGAAGGGTTAGACAGAGTCTACTACACGATCCACATGGCAGATTCATAGAATACGCCCCTTCCGAATCCCGCAAACTCGTTGCAAGCATAAGCGAAGAAATCAACTTCGCTTTCATAGACCCGAACACTAAGGTGCTTCAGATGCATCTTCAGTCGTATGCTCGTGTGGGCCTGTCTTTCTCTTCGAACGACTGTGAGAAGCTACGCTGGTGGGCTCACTTATAATCCCCTCCTCCTAATATAAAACCCCCCACCCCCCTAATACTAAATACTCCCGATAACTCATTATCTACCACATAAGGGGATTGTCTAGTATTGGGGGGGTGGGGGTTTAATGTTAGGGGGAAGGGGTTACTGTGCTGAAGGACCAAATCATGAATGGGGAACCCAGGCTTAGTCCACATTACCCAAGGGAGAGAAACGGATTTGTTTTACAGAATATAAGGAACCCCACACCCCAAAAAGTATAAAGGATCCCTAACATTGATCCAGCAGGGGGATAACGGTGAATCCTTTCCCTCACGTGCTCAGGTGGAACTGTCAGACGCAACCCTGAGCCCTGATGTAGACCCGTGATTAACAAATCTCCTCCTTTTTAAGGGCCTTTATATTACTCTCGGGCTCCACGTCTTTTAATGATTCCTACATTTGGTCCCAATGTTTACAAATAGTACCCAGATTGGGCCATTTGGAGCCCGAGGGTTAGGATCCCTATTATGAAGCGTTTTAATGGGAGGGTGGGTGTTATTAATCACGGGTCTATCTAAGCCCTAAACCCCTAAACCCTAAACCCTAAACCCTGAACCCTGAACCTTAAACCCTAAACCCTGAACCCTAAACCCTAAACTGGGAACTTTCGTGAGGCTTCCCGAAGCCTTTAGTTCAACACCAGAACCTGGACTAACTCTTTTATTTGGGTTCGGGGTCTGGATTAAAATGGTCCTGGGGGCTGCTTTGTCTGAATGTGACAGCTGAGCTTGTAATCTCCTTTCTCAACGTGCGTGGCAGGGAGAACGGATGAGTTCCTTTTTTTAATGCTGCGTTGCCGTGGGACATCTAGATTATGGCTGGTGAGTTGCGGCGCCGCTTCCTACGTTCAAGCACAAACGCAGGACCAGCAGTGCTGCAACATGCAACCCGTAGATTCAGCATGGCGACCCTCAAAACCGCTGCAAAGTGTGCCAAAGTGCTGTTAACAGGTGGACTACAGACCCGTCACTCTTCTGAGACCCACCACCACACCAGCTGGTGGTAGGTGAGTATGATGGGAAGTGGTTTCTTACAACGATACATGCAAAAGACCGGGGTTCGCATTATGCAGGTTTGCCGCCTGCAACCAGGCTCCGTCAGCCGCCTACTTCGGTAAAAAATCTCAGGCATTGTTCTTGTCCAAAAAGTTACGTGCGAGACGGTGTTGAATTTAACTTTCTGGACC